>JAEOAE010001098.1:0-26458 GCA_036365155.1 Meriones psammophilus | reverse complement strand
ACACATGTGATTTAGTTTAAAAAGTAGTACTTTGTAGGAACAAGTTATGGTTAGGGTTTGGGTTATGGTTTAGGGTAGGGTTATGGTTAGGTTAGGGTTAGGTTAGTGTTAGGGTTAGGTTAGTGTTAGGGTTATGGTTAGGTAAGGTTATATCACTTTTTTAAGTTTTCCTATAATAATCTGGAAAGGCAACCCAGCATGTTGAATTAGTTTACAGTTGTGCTTTGCCTTTTATCTGCTCGGATGGAAACTTGTCCCGTGCTGTATGGTGCGTTATATCACTTTTCAGTTTTCCTCTATTCTTAATTGGCGAGCAACACACATGTGATTGGATTACAAAGTAATTAGCAACTTTCTGTTCTTTATTTGAAAACTTGTTCCTGTGCTGTACAGTCGATATATCACTTTTCAGTTTTCCTGTATTCCTAATTAAAGCATTGGCACATGTGATTTAGTTTACAAAGTAGTGCTGCGTTTATGTTCTTAGGTTGAAACTTGTTCCTGTTGAACAAGTTAGGGTTAATATGTTGAGTTGAGGTCTTAGGGGTTAGGGTTAGGGTTAAGTTATATCACTTTTCTGTTTTCCTATTATAATAATTGAACAGTCGACACGTATTTGAATTAGTTTACAAAGATATTAGCTGCGTTTCTGTTCTTTGATGGAAACTTGTTTCTGTGCCATACACTGTGAGATAACACTTTTCCAGTTTTTCCAGTATTCCTGGTGAGCAAGCGACTTCGCGTCGACACAGTTTACAAAGTAGTGCTTTGCTTTTCTGTTCTTCGTTTGAAACTTGATCCTGTGCTGACATTTCATATCACTTTTCAGTTTTCCTGAATTCCTAATTAGCAAGCGACACACATGTGACTTAGTTTACAATGTAGTGCTTAGCTTTTCTCTTCTTTTTGTTGGAAACTTGTGTTCTGTGCTGTAGAGTGGCGATATATCACTTTTCAGTTTCCCGTGTTGTAATTCAGAAGCCACACACATGTGATTTTGTTTACAAAGTACTGCTTTTTGCTTTTCTGTTCTTTTGATGGAAACTTGTTCCTGTGCTATACAGTCACGATATATCACTTTCTGGAGTTTCTATTTTAATAATTGTATCGGGCGACATGTATGTGAATTCATTTACAAGAGTTGTGCTTTGGCGCTTTCTGTTTTTCAATGGAAACTTGTTGCTGTCCGTAAAGTTCAAGATAACAATTTTCAGTTTCCTATTATAATAATTGAAATGATCACACATGTAATTTAGTTTACAAAAGTAGTGCTATGCTTTTTCTCTTCTTTCGTTGGCAAACTTGTTCGACATATGCTGTTCAAGTTTTCCTGTTATATATCAACTTTTCTGTTTTCCTGTATTCTGATTGAAGCGGTATTAATATGTACTTCAGTTTACAAAGTAGTGCTTTGTTTTTTGTCTTTCTTTGGAAACTTGTTCTTGTTGTGACCAGTTGATCACTTTCTGTTCCCAGTTAAATTGGTTTTTTAGTTAATTTGTGATAGGTTTAGGGCTTTGTGTTTTGTCCTTTTCTTTGGAAACTTGTCTTTGCTGGGATCCAGGAGTTAGGTTAGGGTTAGGGTTAGGTTTAGGGTTAGGTTGGTTAGGCTGGCTAGGTTAGGTTAGATTAGGGTTAGGTTAGGTTAGAGGTTAGTGCCAGGTTAGGGTTAGGGTGGTTAGGGTTAGGTTAGGGTTAGGGTTGTAGGTTAAGGTTAGGTTAGGGATAGGGGTTTAGCTAAGGTTGGGCTATGGATAGGGCTTTTGGGGAGTTAGTGCCAGTTAATGTTGTTAGGGTTAGGTTATATCACTTTTTTTTCAGTTTTCCTGTTATAATAATTGAACAGGCATCACGTATCGGGATTAGGCTATAAAAGTTGTGCTTTTGTGTTTCTGTTCTTCCAATAAAACTTGTTTTGCCGGGTTAGTTCAATACATCACTTTTCAGTTTCCTGTTTTACTAATTGAGCTAGGCGACACACATGATTTACAAACAAAAGTTGTGCTTTGCGTTTCTGTTCCTTCGATGGAAACTTGTTTCTGTGCTGTACAGCGAGATAACACTTTTCAGTTTTCCTGTATTCCTAATTGAGCCGCGACACACATGTGATTCCGTTTAAAAGTAATTTAGCTTTTCTTGTTCTTTCGTTGGAACTTTGTGTTTATGTTCTATTATCAATTTTTAGTATTCCTGTTATAATAAATGAAAGGGCAACCATGATTTAGTTTACGTTTAGTGGTGTTTTATCTGGTTGGGAAACTTGTTTCCTGTGCTGGACCATTGCGTTTGATAGGAGTTAGTTTTCCTTATTAATAATTGGGTTAGGGTTATGTTTGCAGTTGATTTAGTTTGTAGTTGTAGTGTTTGCTTTAGGTTAGGGTTATGGGGTTAGGTTAAGGTTACAGGTTAGGGTTATATCACTTTTCAGTTTTTTTGTTTACCTAATTGAACAGGCGACACTTATGTGAATTAGTTTACAAATTTGAGCTTTTGCCTTTTTATCTTCTTCCTGGAAACTTGTTTCTGTGCTGTACAGTTCGAGATAACACTTTTAGGCAGGTTTTCCTGGTCATTCCTAATTGGTGCCGATGACACACAAGTGATTCGTTTAAAAGTCGCGCTTTGCTTTTCTGTTCTTCTGTTGGAAACTTTTTTCTCTGCTATACAGTGTTTATATATCACTTTTTACTTTTCCTGTTATAATACTGAACAGGCAACCCGCATGTGAATTAGTTTACATGTGCTGTGCTTTGCCTTTTTATTTCGCCTTCGATGAAAACTTGTTCCTGTGTGCTGTATGGTGCGTTATATCACTTTCAGTTTTCCTGTAGACACCTGTCGCGAGTGTCACACATGTGATTTAGTCTACAAAGTAGTGCTTTGCTTCTCTGTTCTTTCATTTGAAACTTGTTCCTGTGCTGTACAGTGCGTTATATCGCTTCAGGTTTCCTGTATTCCTAATTGAGCTAGCGACACACATGTGATTTTAGTTTACAAAGTAGTGCTTTACGCTTATGTTCTTTTCCTTGGGAAACTTGTTCAAGTTGGAGTTCAGGTTAGGTTAGGGTTTAGGCAGGGTTAGTGTTAGGGTCAGGTTAGGGGGTTAGTGTTACAGGGTTAGGTTAGGGGTTGAGGTTAGGGTTAGGGTTAGGGTAGGGTTATTGTGTTTCTTGGTTTGGGGGAAAACTTGTTTCTGGTTACAGTTAGAGATAACACTTTTCAGTTTTCCTGTTATAATAATTGAACAGGCGACACGTATGTGATTTAGTTTACAAAGTTGTGCTTTGCTTGTGTTCTTTTTGAAAACTTGTTCCTGTGCTGTAGAGTTCGATATATCACTTTTCAGTTTTCCTGTATTCCTACCTGAGCGAGCGCACACAGGTGATTTAGTTTACAAAGTAGTGCTTTGTGTTTATGTTATTTCCTTGGAAACTTGTTTCTGTGCTGAACAAGGTAGTGTTATATTACTGTTCAGGTTTCCTGATATAATAATAATTAGCCTTAGGTTGAATTAGATTTACAAAGGTTAGGTTAGGCTAGGTTCTTATATCAAACTTCAGTTTCCTGTTACAACAATTGCAGTTTCCCTATATTCCTAATTGAGAGAGCTTACACATGTACAAAAAGTAGTGCTTTGTGTTTCTGTTCTTTTGAAAATTGTTTCTGTGCTGTACAGTGTGAGATAACACTTTTCAGTTTTCCTGTATTCCTAATTGAGCGAGCGACGCACATTTGATTTAGTTTACAAAGTAGAGCTTTTCTTTCTTCAGTTGGAAACTTGTTCCTGTGCAGTACAGTGCGATATATCACTTTTCAGTTTTCCCTGTATTCCTAATTGAGCGAGACACATGTGTGATTTAGTTTTTTTGTTGGGAAAACCCAAGCTTTGTGTTTCAAGGGCTTCTGTTGCAAAGGCTTGTTTAGGTTAGGTACAGTGTTAGGTTTCACTTTTCAGTTTTCCTGATATAATAATTGAACGGGTGACACATATGTGAATTAGTTTACAAGTTGTGGTTTAGGCTTTGGCTTTCAAGTAGGGAAACTTAGTTCCTGTAGCTGGTTAGTTACGATACATCACTTTTCAGTTTTCCTGTTATAATAATTGAACAGGCGACACGATATGTGAATTAGTTTACAAAGTTTTGCTTTGTGTTTCTATTCTTTCGATGAAAACTTGTTTCTTTGCCATATAGTTCGATATATCACTTTTCAGTTTTCTTGTATTCCTACCTGGAGCGAGCGCAACACAGGTGATTTAGTTTACAAAGGAGTGCTGTGTGTTTATGTTATTTCGATGGAAACTTGTTTCTGTGCTGTACAGGGCTTATATAACAATTTTTAGTTTTCCTGTATTCCTAATTGAGCAACACACATGTGATTTAGTTTGCAAAGTAGTGCTTTATGCTATGTTCTTTCTGATGGAAACTTGTTTCTGTTAGGAAAACTTAGGTTAGGTTAGGTTAAGGTTAGGGGAGGTTAGGGTTAGGTTAGGTGTTAGTTAGGGTTAGAGTTAGTGTTAGGGTTATATCATTTTTAGTTTTCCTGTTATAATAATTGTACAGGCGACACGTTCGTGAATTAGTTTACAAAGTTGTGCTTTGTGTTTCTGTTCTTTTCGATGTAAACTTATTTCTTTGACGCACAACTGATATATCACTTTTCAGTTTCTTGTATTCCTACCTGAGCGAGCAAACACAGATGTGATTTAGTTTACATAGGAGCGCTTTGTCTTTAAGTTCTTTTGTTGGAAACTTGTTCCGTTAGAGTTTAGGTTAGGTTAGGTTAGGTTAGAGGGTTAGGTTAGGTTAGGTTAGGTTAGGCCTAGGTGTTAGGCTAGGGCCAGGGGTTAGGCCAGGGTAGGTCACAGTTAGGCTAAGGTTCGATTAGGCTAGGGTTAGCGCCAGGTTAGGTTAGGTTTTAGCGGGTTAGGGTTAGGGTTAATGTTAGGTTAGGGTTAGGGTTATATCACTTTTCAGTTTTCCTGTTATAATAATTGAACAGGTGACACGTATGTGAATTACTTTACAAAGTTGTACTTGTGTTTCTGTTCTTTGATGAAAACTTGTTTTTGGGTCAACAGTTCAATATATGACATTTCAGTTTTCTTGTATTCCTAATTGAGTGAGCGACACACATGTGATTTAGTTTAAAAAGAAGTGCTTTGCTTTTCTATTCTTTCGTTCAAAACTTGTTCCTGTGCTGTACAGGGAGATATATATCTTTTCTGTTTTCCTGTATTCTTAACTGAGCAAGTGATACATGTGATTTAGTTTAAAAAGTAGTGCTTTATGCTTATGTTCTTTCTTGGAAACTTGTTCCTGTTAGAAACGATTTAGGTTAGGTTGAAGGTTAGGTTAGGTTAGGGTTAGGTTAGGTTAGGGTTAGTTTTATTCAGTTTAGGGTGGAAACTTAGGTTAGGTTAGGTTATATCACTTTTCAGTTTTCCTGTTATAATAATTGAACGGGTGACACATATGTGAATCAGTTTATAAAGTTGTGAACTATGCTTTCTGTTCTTTCTCGATGGAAACTTGTTTCTGTGCTGTACAGTGGGAGATAACACTTTCAGTTTTTTCTGTTTTCCAAATTGAGCTTGCTACGCCCACGTTGATTCTCTTTTTAAAAGTAGTGCTTTGCTTTTCTGTTCTTTTCTTCGCTGGAAACTTGTTCCTGTGCTGTACAGATATACTTTCAGTTTTTCCTGTTATCTTAACTGAGCGAGTGACACACATGTGATTTAGTTTAAAAAGTTAGTGTGCGCTTATGTTTTCTGTTCTTTCCTGTTGGAAACTTGTTCCTGGTTAGGGTTGAAGGTTGGTATCACTTAGGCTTTAGGTTAGGGGGTTTAGTGTTAGGTTATAATAATTGGTAGGGTTAGGGTAGGCATATCACTTTCAGTAGTTATAATAGTTGAACAGGCACACATATGTTAATTAGTTTAAAATTGTGCTTATGCTTCTGTTATTTTGGTGGAAATTGTTCCTGGTTATATATCACTTTCAGTTTTCCTGTATTAATAATTGAGCAAACGACACACATGTGGTTTAGTTTACAAAGTTGTGATTTGCTTTTCTATTCTTTCGCTCAAAACTTGTTCCTGTGCTGTAGAGTGCGATATATCACTTTTCAGTTTTCCTGTTATAATAATTGAACGGTTGACACACATGTGATTTAGATTCCAAAGTTGTGCTTTGAGTTGCTGTTCTTTCATTGAAAACTTTTTCTGTGCTCTAAAGCGGAAGATATCACATTTTAGTTTTCCTATATTGCTAATTGTGCAGGTAACACACATGTTTTGTTTCTGTGCACCAGAGTGCAGATATCTCTTCTTCAGTTTTCCTGTATTCCTAATTGAATGGTTGACACACATGTGACTTAGTTTACAAAGTTGTGCTTTACATTTCTGTATTTTCGATGGAAACTTCTTTCTGTGCTCTCAAGTGGGAGATATCACTTTTCAGTTTTCCTGTATTCCTAATTGAAAGGGCAACACACATGTTACTTACTTTACAAATTTGTACTTTACAGTTCTCTTCTTTCGTTGGAAACTTGTTTCTGTGTGGTACAGTGCGAGATATCACTTTTCAGTTTTCCTGTATTCCCAATGGAACGGGCGACACACATGTGATTTATTTTCCAAAGTTGTGCTTTGTGTTTCTGTGCTTTCATTGGAAACTTCTTTTTGTGCACTACAGTGGGAGATAGCACTTTTCAGTTTTCCTGTATTCCTACTTGAGCAGTCGACACACATGTTACTTAGTTGCAAAGTTGTGCTTTTTATTTCTGTTCTTTAATTGAAACTTGTTTTTGAGGTATAGTGTAGATATCACTTTTCAGTTTTCTTCTATTCCTAATTGAATGGGTGACACACATGTGATTTAATTTCCAAAGTTGTGCATTGCTTTTCTGTTCTTTCACTGGAAACTTTTTCTGTGCTCTAAAGTGGATGATATCACTTCAGTTTTCTTGTATTCCTAATTGTGCAGGCGACACACATGTTACTTAGTTTACAAAGTTGTGCTTTGTGTTTCTGTTCTTTCATTGGAAATTTGTTTCTGTGAGGTACAGTGTAGATATCACTTTTCAGTTTTCCTGTATTCCTAATTGAACGTATGACACAGATGTGATTTATTTTCCAAAGCCTGCTTATGCTAAAGTTCTTTCATTGGAAACTTTTTCTGTGCTCTAAAGTGGGAGATATCACTTTTTAGTTTTCCTGTATTCCTAATTGAACGGGTGACACACATGTTATTTTGTTTACAAAGTTGTGCTTTACATTTCTGTATTTTCGATTGAAAATTCTTTCTGTGCTTTCAAGTGGGAGATATCACTTTTCAGTTTTCCTGTATTCCTAATGGAACTGGCGACACACATGTGATTTATTTTCCAAAGTTGTGGTTTGTGTTTCTGTGCTTTCATTGGAAACCTCTTTCTGTGCTCTAAAATGGGAGATATCACTTTTCAGTTTTCCTGTATTCCTAATTTAGCGGGCGACACAAATGTGATTTAGTTTACAAAGTTGTGACTTTCCTTTCTATTCTTTTGGTGGAAACTTGTTTCTGTGTGGTACAGTGCGAGATATCACTTTTTAGTTTTCCTGTATTCCTAATTGAACGAACGACACACATGTTACTTAGTTTGCAAAGTTGTGCTTTATATTTCTTTTCTTTCATTGGAAACTTGTTTCTGTGCACTACAGTGGGAGATATCACTTTTCAGTTTTCCTGTATTCCTAATTCAACGGGTGACACACATGTGATTTAGTTTCCAAAGTTGTGCTTTTCGCTTCTATTGTTTTATTGGAAACTTTTTCTGTGCTCTAAAGAGGGAGATATCACTTTTCATTTTTCCTGTATTCCTAATTAAGAGGGCTATAAACATTTTACTTAGATTACAAAGTTGTGCTTTAAATTTCTGTTCTTTCATTGGAAACATGGTTCTGTGAGGTACAGTGTAGATATCACTTTTCAGTTTTCCTGTATTCCTAATTGAGCGAGCGACACACACATGTGATTCAGTTTACAAAGTAGTGCTTTGATTTTCTGTTCTTTCATTCAAACTCGCTCCTGTGCTGTACAGTGCAATATATAACTTTTCTGTTTTCCTGTATTCTTAACTGAACGAGTGACACACAAGTGATTTAGTTTACAAAGTAGTGCTTTGTGCTTATGTTCTTTTTCGTTGGGAACTTGTTCCTGTTAGGAACAAGTTGCTTAGGTTGAACGTTAGGTTGGGTTTAGGTTAGGTTAGGTTAGGTTATATCACTTTTCAGTTTTCCTGTTATAATATTTGAACAGGTGACACGTGATGTGAATTACTTTACAAAGTTGTGCTTTGTGTTTCTGTTCTTTCGATGTAAACTTGCTTTTTGCCGCATATTTCAAATATTGCTTTTCAGTTTTCCTGTATTCCTAATTGAGCGAGCAACACATACGTGATTTAGTTTACAAAGTAGTGCTTTGCGCTTATGTTCTTTCGCTGGAAACTTGTTCCTGTTAGGAGTTAGGTTAGGTTAGGTTAGGTTAGGTTAGGTTAGGTAGGTAGGGTTAGGGTTAGGTTAGGTTAGGCTAGGTTAGGTTAGGTTAGGTTGCCAGGCAGGGTTACAGTTAGGCTAAGGTTACGATTAGGGGTTAGGTTAGCGCTAGGTTAGGTTAGGTATAGCGGGTTAGGTTAGGTTAATGTTAGGTTAGGTTAGGTTATATCACTTTTCTGTTTTCCTGTTATAATAATTGAACAGGTGACATGTATGTGAATTACTTTACAAAGTTGTGCTTTGTGTTTCCGCTCTTTCGATGAAAACTTGTTTCTGCCTAACAGTTCAATATATGACTTTTCAGATTTTTTGTATTCCTAATTGAGTGAGCGACACACATGTGATTCAGTTTACAAAGTAGTGCTTTATGCTTATTTTCTTTCGCTTGGAAACTTGTTCTGTGCTGTACAGTGCAATATATCACTTTTCAGTTTTCCTGTATTCTTAACTGAGTGAGTGACACACATTTGATTTAGTTTACAAAGTAGTGCTTTATGCTTATGTTCTTTTTCGTTGGAAACTTGTTCCTGTTAGGAACAAGTTAGGTTAGGTTTAGGCCAGGTTAGGTTAGGTTAGGTTAGGTTAAGGGCTAAGGTTAGGATAAGGGTTAGGTTAGGTTAGGGTTATATCACGCTTCAGTTTTCCTGTTTTAATAATTGAACAGGAGGCATGTATGTGAATTAATTTACAAAATTGTGCTTTGCGTGTCTGTTCTTTTTTATTGGAAACTTGTTCCTGTTAGGAAACAAGTTAGGTTTAGGGATTGGGATAGTGTCAGGTTAGGTATTGTCAGGTTTAGGTTAGGTTAGGTTAGGTGTTAGGCCAGGTTAGGTTAGGTTAGGTTAGGCTTTGCTTAGGTTAGGGCTTAGGTTAGGTTAGGGTTCTATCAATTTTCAGTTTTCCTGTTAAAATAATTGAACTGGCAACACGTATGTGAATTAGTTTACAAAGTTGTGCTTTGAGCTTTTGTTCTTTCGATGAAAACCTGTTTTTGCCGCACAGGTCGATATATCACTTTTCAGTTTTCTTGTATTCCTACGTGAGCAAGTGACACACAGGTTATTTAGTTTACAAAGGAGTGCTTTATGCTTATGTTATTTCTGGAAACTTGTTCCTGTAAGGAACAAGGTAGGGTTAAGGTTAGGATAGTGTTAAGGTTAGGGTTAGGTTAGGTTAGGTTAGGTTAGATTTAGGGGTTAGGTTAGGTTAGGTTATATCACTTTTCAGTTTCCCTGTTACAATAATTGCACAGGCGACACGTATTTGAATTAGTTTACAAAAAGTTGTGCTTTGTGTTTCTGTTCTTTCGATGAAAACTTGTTTCTGTGCTGTACAGTGTGAGATAACACTTTCAGTTTTCCTGTATTCCTAATTCAGCAGGCGACGACAGGTGATTTACTTTTACAAAGTAGTGGTTTGCTTTTCTCTTTTTAGTTCGAATCTTGTTCCTGTGCTGTACAGTGCCATATATCACTTTTCAGTTTTCCTGTTATAATAATTGAACGGGCGATACGTATGTTAAGTAGTATACAAAGTTGTGCTTTGCCTTTCTGTTCTTTCAATGGAAACTTGTTTCTGTGCCGCATAGTGCGATATATATCACTATTCAGTTTTCCTGTATTAATATTTGAGCGAGCAACACACATGTTATTCCGTTTAAAAGTAGTGATTTGTGTAGCCCAGGCTGGCCTCGAACTCGTGATCCTCCTGCCTCTGCCTCCTTCAGCAAATCCTACCTGAACCGAACAGAGGACCCAGAAATCAACCCACACACTTATGGACACCTGATCTTTGACAAAGATGCCAAAACCATACAATGGAAAAAAGATAGCATCTTCAACAAATGGTGCTGGTCCAACTGGATGTCTACATGTAGAAAATGAAAATAGATCCATACTTGTCACCCTGCACAAAACTGAAGTCCAAGTGGATCAAAGACCTCAACATAAAACCAGACACATTAAATCGGCTTGAAAAAAAAGTGGGAAATACCCTAGAACTCATTGGTACAGGGGAAAACTTCCTGAACAGAACACCAACAGCACAGGCTCTAAGAGCAACAGTCAATAAATGGGACCTCATGAAACTGAAAAGCTTCTGTAAAGCAAAGGACACCATCATCAAAACAAAGCGACCACCTACAGATTGGGAAAGAATCTTCACCAACCCTTTATCTGACAGAGGACTCATATCCAGTATATATAAAGAACTAAAGAAGCTGAAAAGCAGCAAACCAAGTAATCCACTTAAAAATGGGGAACAGAGCTAAACAGAGAATTCTCTGTAGAGGAATACCGAATGGCAGAGAAGCACTTAAAGAAATGCTCAACCTCACTAGCCATTAGGAAATGCAAATCAAAACAACCCTGAGATTTCACCTACACCCATGAGAATGGCCAAGATCAAAAACTCAAGTGACAACACATGCTGGAGAGGTTGTGGAGAAAGGGGAACCCTCCTCCACTGCTGGTGGGAATGTAAACTTGTACAACCACTCTGGAAATCAATCTGGCGCTTTCAGACAACTAGGAATAGCGCTCCTCAAGATCCAGCCATACCACTCCTGGGCATATATCCAAAAGAGGCTCAAGTACACAAAAAGGACATTTGCTCAACCATGTTTGTAGCAGCTTTATTTGTAATAGCCAGAAGCTGGAAACAACCCAGATGCCCTCAACTGAAGAATGGATGCAGAAATTGTGGTACATCTACACAATGGAATATTACTCAGCAATGAAAAATAAGGAAATCATGAAATTTGCAGGTAAATGGTGGGATCTGAAAGGATCATCCTGAGTGAGTTGTCCCAGAAGCAAAAAGACACACATGGTATATACTCACCATATAGACATACAACATAGCACAAACCCACTAAAACCTGTGCATCTAAAGAAACTAAGCAAGAGAGAGGACCCTAACTAAAATGTCCAATCCCCATCCTGAAAGGCAAAGAGGATGGACATCAGAAGAAGAAGAAAAAAGGAAAAACAACCTAGAACCTACCACAGAGGGCCTCTGAAAGCCTCTGCCCTTCAGACTATCAAAGCAGATGCTGAGCCTGATGGGCAAACTGTCGGGCAGAGTGAATGGAATTTTAGGTAAGAACTGGGAAATAGTAAGAGCTGAGAGGACAGGGTCTCCACATGGAGAGCAACAGAACAAGAAAATTTGAACACAGGGAACTTCCCAGAGACTCATACTCCAACCAAGGACTATTCATGGATATAACCCAGAATCCCTGCACAGATGTAGACCAGGGCAGTTCAGAGTCCAATTGGGTTACAAAGTAATGTGAAGAGGGACTGCCTCTGACATAATCTGATTGGCCTGCTCCTTGATCACCTCCCTCTGGGGGGGAGCAGCCTTACCAGGCCATAGTAGAGGACAATGCAGCCACTTTTGATGTGAACTGACAGACTAAGATCAGAAAGGAGAGGAGAACCTCCCCTATTAGTGGACTTGGGGAGTGGCATGCAAGCAGAGGGAGGAAGGAGGGTGGGATTGGGAGGGGAGGAGGGAGGAGCTTATGGGGGATGCAGAATGAATAAAGTGTAATTGATGAAAAATTTAAAAAAAATAAATAAATTTAAATCTAAAAAAAAATCTATTGAATATTAAAACTTGCTTAAGAATTAAAAAAAAAAAGTAGTGATTTGTTTTTCTGTTCTTTCAATCTAAACTTGTTTCTGTGTTGTACAGTGTGATATATCACTTTTCAGTTTTCCTGTATTCCTAATTGAGTGAGTGACACACATATGATTTAGTTTGCAATGTAGTGCTTTTTGCTTATGTTCTTTTCTGGAAACTTGTTCCTGTTAGGTATAGGAACAAGTTAGGTTAATGTTACGTTTAGGTTAGGTTAGGATAGGTTAGGTAGGGTTAGGTTAGTGTTAGTGTTAGGTTAGGTTAGGCGCTTGGGTTAGGTTAGGTTAGGTGTTAGGTTAGGTTAGGGTTAGGCTTATATCACTTTTCAGTTTTCCTGTATTAATAATTGAGCAAGCGACACACATGTGATTCCTTTAAAAGTAGTGATTTGTTTTTCTGTTCTTTCGATCTAAACTTGTTCCTGTGCTGTACAGTTCGATATATCACTTTTCAGTTTTCCTGTATTCCTAATTGAGCGAATTACACCATCCCTGCTGTAGTGACCACCCTGACATCTCCAGCTGCAGCAAGACCTCAGAACCTGGCAGTGACAGCAGCACAGAACTGGCGGAACACATCAAAGGAGCAGGGCCAAACCAGAGAGCAGAGAGCCCCGGATACCACGATCTCTGCCAGGAAACCTGCCTGTAAGTGAGTGCACCCTGAGAATCTGCAGTTCCCAGATCCTGGGTCCTTCTAAATCAGAAGCCAGGCATCGAACCCCCTTCCCACCCACATACCCACTTTGGGAGACAGAGGGGAACTAGGGACATTGAAGTTCCTGCCCTGTGGGCCTGATTGAGGAGTTAAGACACTTAATGCCAGAAATTGCACTGCAATCATCATTAGCGCCTGTGACATATACAGTGCAGAGCCCCTCCCACACACTCAAGGGTTCAACCTTAGCCATCACTCTGTCCCTCGAGAAACTCATCCACGCACACTTACACACACAGTCACACACACATGTGCACACGCACACACGCTTGCATTTGCCCTGCTTACGCCTTGCATTTTCCTCCCACAGGTACAGCTAGTCCTCAGCACACGCTGAGAGTGCTCAGCTTCCTGAAGAACTCTCCAGATACCAGAGAGAAACAGCACCAGTCTGATCTGCAGAATCCAAAAACAAACAGGGAAGGTTTCAGATAAGCCAATGGCCAGGGGTAGGCGAAAGAACACTTCCAACATAAATCAGGACATCATGACTTCACCAGCAAACCCCAAAATCGATGGATACTCCAATTCAGCAGAAGCACAGGAAAATGATTTTAAAGCCATGCTTGCCCAATTATTTGAGGCTCATAAGGAGGAAATGAACAAGTCTTTCAAAGAAATGGCCCACAATTGAGGCAAAGAAAGAAGAAATAGACAATATCCTTAAAGAAACACAGGCAAACATAGCCAAACAAATAGATACACAAGTAGAGGAAAAATTAGTGGCATATAAGAAGGAAATGAAAAAGAAATAGAGGCCATCAGAAAGTCAGGAATCCAAATTCAAACACGTGAAAGAAATGGTGCAAGACATGAAAACAGGATTAGAATCAATAAAGAAAACACAAAATGAGAAAACTCTTGAGCTGGAGAACTTGGAGAAAAGATCAGGAACCACAAAAGTAAGCATCACCAACAGAATACAAGAGATGGAAGAGAGAATCTCTGAGCTGAAGACACACTTGCAGAAATGGATACTTTCAAAGAAAAAGTAAAATCAGAAAAGTTCCAATCACAAAATATCCAAGAAATCAAGGATGCTATGAAAAGACAAAATCTAAGAATAATAGGAATTCACGAAAAAGAAGACTCCAGACTCCAAGGTCCAGAAAATATTTTCAAGAAAATCATACAAGAAAATTTTCCCAAACTTAAAGAAAGAGATGTCCATAAATATACAGGAGGCCTACAGAACTCCAAATAGACTAGACCAGAAAAGAAACACATCACGTCACATCATAGTCAAAACACTAAATCTACAGAACAAAGAAAAGATATTAAAAGCAGCAAGGGAAAAAGGCCAAGTAACATATGAAGGTAGAGCTATCAGAATCACACCAGACTTCTCATCAGAAACTATGAAAGCCAGAAGGGCCTGGGCAAGTATCATGGAGACTCTAAGAGATCACAAGTGTCAACCCAGACTACTATACCCTGCAAAGCTTTCAATCAACATAGATGGAGAAAACAAAATATTCCATGACAAAACTAAGTTTACACAATATCTACACAGCAAACCATCCCTACAGAAGATACTAGAAGGAAAACTCCAATCCAATGAAAACAAACTCACCCAAGAAAACAGGGCATACAGATAATGTCCCAACAAAAATGAAAAGAAAACCAGCAATGAAACAGGGTTAGATCATCGACTCCATTACAAAAGGAACTAACATGCATTGGTCACTATTATCTATCAATATCAATGGACTCAACTCACCAATAAAAAGACACAGGCTAACAGAATGGTTAAGGAAACAGGATCCAACATTCTGTTGCATCCAAGAAACACACCTATGCAACAAAGACAAACATTACCTCAGAGTAAAGGGCTGGAAAACTGTTTTTCAAGCAAATGGTTCCAGAAAACAAGCTGGAGTAGCCATCCTAATATCTAATAAAATAGACTTTCAACCCAAGTTAATAAAAAAAAAGATAAGGAGGGCCACTATATTCTCATCAAAGGAAAAATCCTCCAAGAGGACATCACAATCTTGAATATCTATGCCCCAAATACAAGAGCACCGATTTCAGAAATGAAACATTATTAAAGCTTAAATCATACATTGATCCTAATACCTTAATAGTGGGAGACTTCAACACTCCACTCTCACCAAGGGACAGATCAACTAGACAGACACCAAATAGGGAAATAAAAGCACTCACAGAATTCCTAAATCAAATGGACCTAATAGACGCCTACAGATCGCTTCACCCAAACTCAAAAGAGTACACCTTCTTTTCAGCACCGCATGGAACCTTTTCCAAAATAGACCATATAGTGGGTCACAAAGCAAGCCTCAACAGATACAAAAGGATTGAAATAATCCCTTGTATACTATCTGACCACCATGGACTAAAGCTAGACATCAACAACAACAGAAACAACAAAAAGCCGACATGCACATGGAAACTGAACAACTTACTACTCAATGACAGCTGGGTTAAGGAAGAAATAAAGAAAGAAATTAAAGACTTCCTAGAATTCAATGAAAAGGAAGGCACAACATACCCAAATTTATGGGACACATTGAAAGCAGTGCTCAGAAGAAAATTTATAGCACTAAGTGCCTGCAAGAAGAAATTCATAACATCACATACAAACAACTTAATGGCCCAACTGAAAACCCTAGAAAAAAAAAGAAGCAGATACACCCAAGAGGAGCAGACGGCTGGAAATAATCAAACTAAGGGCTGAAATCAATCAACTAGAAACAAATAAAACTATCCAAAGAATCAATGAGACAAAAAGCTGGTTCTTTGAGAAAATCAACAAGATAGACAAACCCTTAGCCAAACTAACTAAAAAGCAGAGGGAAACTATCCAGATCAGCAAAATCAGAAATGAAAATGGGGACATAACCACAGACATTGAGGAAATCCAAACAATTATTAGGTCATACTACAAAAAGCCTATATGCCACAAAATTTGAGAATCTAAATGAAATGGATAATTTTCTTGAAAGATTCCATCTACCAAAACTAAGTCAAGATCAGGTAGAAAGACTGAATAGCCCTATATCTCCCAAGGAAATCAAAGCAGTCATTAACAGTCTCCCTCCAAAAAAAGCCCCGACCAGATGGCTTCAGCCCAGAATTTACAAGACCTTCAAAGAAGTGCTAACTCCAATTCTCCTCAAGCTATTCCACAAAATAGAAACAGAAGGAACACTACCAAACTCATTCTATGAAGCCACAGTCACCTTAATACCTAAACCACACAAAGACCCAACAAAAAAAGAGAACTTCAGGCCTATCTCTTATGAACATTGACGCAAAAATACTCAATAAAATACTTGCAAACCAATCCAAGAACATATCAAAGATATCATCCACCATGACCAAGTAGGCTTCATCCCAGGCATGCAAGGGTGGTTCAACATACGGAAATCCATCAATGTAATCCACTACATAAACAAACTGAAGGAGAAAAACCACATGATCATCTCCTTAGATGCCGAAAAGCATTTGACAAAGTCCAACACCCATTCATGTTTAAAGTCTTGAGAGATCAGGGATACAAGGCACATACCTAAACATAATAAAGGCAATATATAGCAAGCCTATAGCTAACATCAAACTCAATGGAGAGAAACTTAAATCAATCCCACTGAAATCAGGGACAAGACAAGGCTGTCCATTGTCCCCATATCTCTTCAACATAGTACTTGAAGTCCTAGCCAGAGCAATAAGACAACTAAAGGAGATCAAGGGGATACAAATCGGAAAGGAAGAGGTCAAAGTGTCACTATTTGCAGATGATATGATAGTATACATGAGCGACCCCAAAAATTCAACCAGAGAACTCCTTCAGCTGATAAACACCTTCAGCAAAGTGGCAGGATACAAAATCAACTCAAAAAAAATCAGAAGCCCTCCTATATACCAAAGACAAAAAGGCTGAGAAAGAAATTAGGGAAACAACACCCTTCACAATAGCCACTAATAACATAAAGTACCTTGGTGTGACTCTAACCAAGCAAGTGAAAGACCTGTTTGAGAAAAAAACTTCAAGTCTCTGAAGAAAGAAATCAAGAAGATATCAGAAGATGGAAAGATCTCCCCGTGCTCATGGATTGGTAGGATTAACATTGTGAAAATGGCCATACTGCCAAAAGCAATCTACAGATTCAATGCAATTCCCATCAAAATACCAACTCAATTCTTTACAGACCTTGAAAAAAAGATTCTCAGCTTCATATGGAGAAACAAAAACCCAGAATCTCCAAAACGATCCTGTACAACAACAGATCATCTGGAGGTATTCCATTCCTGATCTCAAGCTGTACTACAGGGCAACAGTAATAAAAACTGCATGGTATTGGCATAGAAACAGAAAGGAGGATCAATGGAACCGCATAGAAGACACAGAAATAGATCCACACACCTATGAATACTCTATATTTGACAAAGAAGCCAAATCCATTCAATGGAAAAAAGACAGCATCTTCAACAAATGGTGCTGGACCAACTGGATGTCTACATGCAGAAAAAATGAAAATAGATCCATATTTATCACCCTGCACAAAACTAAAGTCAAAGTGGATCAAGGACCTCAACATAAAACCAGATACCCTAAATCAATTGGAAAAAAAGTGGGTAACAGCCTAGAACTCATTGGCACAGGAGACAACTTCCTGAACAAACACCAACAGCACAGGCTCTAAGAGCAACAATCAATAAATGGGACCTCAGGGAACTGAAAAGTTTCTGTAAAGCAAAGGATACCATCATCAAAATAAAACGACTGCCTAAAGATTGGGAAAGAATCTTCACTAACCCTTTATCTGACAGAGGACTAATATCCAGTATATACAAAGAACTAAAGAAGCTGAAAAGCAGCAATCCAAGTAATCCAGTTAAAAAATGGGGAACAGAGCTAAACAGAGAATTCTCGATAGAGGAATATCGAATGGCAGAAAAACACTTAAAGAAATGCTCATCCTCATTAGTCATCAGGGAAATGCAAATCAAAACGACCCTGAGATATCACCTTACACCCATCAGAATGGCCAAGATGAAAAACTCAAGCGATAACACATGCTGGAGAGGTTGTGGAGAAAGGGGAACCCTCCTCCACTGCTGGTGGGAATGTAAACTGGTACAACCACTCTGGAAAACTATCTGGCGCTTTCTAAGACAAATAGGAATAGTGCTTCCTCCAGACCCAGCTATACCACTGCTAGGTATATACCCAACGCTTGTTCAAGTACACAAAAAGGACACTTGCTCAACCATGTTTATAGCAGCTCTATTTGTAATAGCCAGAACCTGGAAACAACCCAGATGTCCATCAACAGTGGAATGGGTACAGAAATTGTGGTATTTTTATACAATGGAATACTACTCAGCAATCAAAAAGGAGGAAATCATGAAATTTGAAGGCAAATGGTGGGATCTAGAAAAGATCATTCTGAGTGAAATATCCCAGAAGGAGAAAGACAAACATGGGATATACTCACTTATATAGACCTATAAGATATGATAAACATAATGAAATCTATACACCTAAAAAAGATAATCAATTGAGGGACATGGGGTAAGATGATCAATCCTCGCTTAGAAAGACAGATGGGATGTGCATTGAATGTATGAAAGGAGTCTACTGAGTGCATCTGAAAGACTCTAACTAGCAGTGTTTTCAAAGCAAAGACTCATGACCAAACCTTTGGCAGAGTACAGGGAATCATAAGAAAGAAGGGGAGTTAGTCTGATGGGGAAACGATAGGAGCTCCACAAGGACCAAATATATCTGGGCACAGGGTCTTTTCTGAGACTGACATTCAACCAAGGACCATGTATGGATATAACCTAGAACCTCCGCTCAGATGTAGCCTGTGGTAGCTCAGTAACCAATTGGTTTCCCAAAGTGAGGGGAACAAGGACTATTTCTATCAGGAACCCAATGACTGGCTCTTTGGTCTCCCCACCCCCGAAGGGAGGAGAAGTCCTGTTAGGCCACAGAGGAGGGCTTTGCAGCCAGTCCTGAAGATACCTGATAAAATAGGATCAGATGAATGGGGAGGAGGTCCCCCCTATCAGTGGACTTGGAAAGGGGCACAGTGGAGATGAGGGAGGGAGGGAGGGACTGGGAGGGAATGAGGGATCGGGACACGGCTGGGATACAGAGTTAATAAAATGTAACTGATGAATAAAAAAAAAAGTAGTGATTTGTTCTTTTGTTCTTTCGTTCTAAACTTGTTCCTGTGCTGTACAGTGGGATACATCACTTTTCAGTTATCCTGTATTTCTAATTTAGCAAGTGACACACATGTGATTTAGTTTACACAGTAGTCCTTTGTGTTTATGGTCTTTCTGGAAACTTGTTCCTGTTAGGAACAAGTTAGGTTAGGTTAGGTTAGGTTAGGTTAGGTTAGGTTAGGTTAGGTTAGGTTAGGTTAGGTTAGGTTAGGGTTAGGTTAGGTTAGGTTAGGCAAAACGTAGGTTAGGGTTAGGTTATACTTGTTATATCACTTTTCAGTTTTCCTGTTATAATAATTGAACAAGCAAAACGTGATGTGAATTAGTTTACAAAGTTGTTCTATGCTTCTGTTCTTTCGATGAAAAATTGTTTTTTTGCCGCAAAGTTTGATATATCACTTTTCAGTTTTCCTGTACTACTAATTGAGAGAGCGACACACATGTGATTTAGTTTACAAAGTAGTGCTTTGCATTTCTGTTCTTCTTTGGAAACTTGTTTCTGTGCCTTACAGTGCGATATATCACTTTTCAGTTTTCCTGTATTCCTATTTGGGCGAGCCACACACGTGATTCCGCTTAAAAGTAGTGATTTGTTCTTCTCTTTCTTCGTTCTAAACTTGTTGCTGTGCTGTACAGTGTGATATATCACTTTTCAGTTTTCCTGTATTTCTAATTTAGCGAGTGACACACATGTGATTTAGTTTACAAAGTAGTGCTTTATGCTTATGGTCTTTCTGGAAACTTGTTCCTGTTAGGAACAAGAAGGTTAGGTTAGGGGTAGGATTAGGTTAGGGTTAGGTTAGGTTAGGTTAGGATAGGGTTAGGTTGTGAGGGTTAGGTTAGTATTATATCACTTTCAGTATACCTGTTTTAATAATTGAACAGGCGACACGTGATGTGAATTAGTTTACAAAGTTGTGCTTTTATGCTTTGGTTCTTTCAATGAAAACTTGTTTCTTTGCCGCACAGTTCGATATATCACTTTTCAGTTTTCCTGTATTACTAATTGAGAGAGCAACACACATATGATTTACTTTACAAAGTAGTGCTTTGCATTTCTGTTCTTCTTTGGAAACTTGTTTCTGTGCTGTACAGTGTGATATATCACTTTTCTGTTTTCCTGTTATAATAATTGAACAGGCGACATGTATGTGAATTAGTTTACAAAGTTATGCTTTGTGCTTTCTGTTCTTTCGATGGAAACTTGTTTCTGTGCCGCATAATGCGATATATCACTTTTCAGTTTTCCTGTAGTCCTAATTGAGCGAGCCACACACATGTGATTTAGTTTACAAAGTAGTGCTTTCGCTTATGTTCTTTCATTGGAAACTTGTTCCTGTTAGGAAACAAGTCAGGCTGGGGTTAGGTTAGGTTAGGTTAGGTTAGGTTTAGGTTAGGGTTAGGTTAGGTTAGGTTAGGGTTAGGTTAGGATTAGTGTAGGTTAGGTTAGGTTAAGGTTAGGCTAGGCAGGTCCAGGCTTAGGTTAGGTTAGCGCTAGGTGCCAGGATTAGGTTAGGTTAGGTTAGGGTTAGGGGTTATTGTTACGGTTATATCACTTTCAGTTTCCTGTATTCCTAATTGAGCAAGCTTAAACACATGTGATTTAGTTTACAAAGTAGTGCTTTGCTTTTCTGTTCTTTCGCTCAAAGTTGTTCCTGTGCTGTACAGTGCGATATTTCACTTTTCAGTTATCCTGTATTTCTAATTTAGCAAGTGACACACATGTGATTTTGTTTACAAAGTAGTGCTTTATGCTTATGTTCTTTCCTTGGAAACTTGTTCCTGTAGGGTTAGGTTAGTGTTAGGTTAGGTTAGCTTAGGTAGGGTTAGGTTTAGGTTAGGTTAGGTTAGGGTTAGGATTAGGTTAGGTTAGGTTTAGGTTAGGGTTAGGGTTAGGTTAGGTTAGGTTAGGTTATATCACTTTTCAGTTTTCCTGTTATAATAATTGAACGGGCGACACGTATGTGAATTAGTTTACAAAGTTGTGCTTTTATGCTTGTTCTATCAATGGAAACGTGTTTCTGTGCTATATACTGGGATATATCACTTTTCAGTTTTCCTGTATTCCTAATTGAGCGAGCCAAACTCATGTGATTCTGTTTAAAAGTAGTGCTTTGCTTTTCTGTTCTTTCGCTCAAACTTGTTCCTGTGCTGTACAGTGCGATATATCACTTTTCAGTTTTCCTGTAATAATAATTGAACTGGCTTACACGATGTGAATTAGTATAAAGATGTGCTTTGCTTTTCTGTTCTTTCGATGGAAACTTGTTTCTGTCCTGTACAGTGCGATATATCACTTTTCAGTTTTCCTGTATTCCTATTTAAGCTTAAGCGACACACATGTGATTCCGCTTAAATGTAGTGATTTGTTCTTCTGTTCTTTCGATGGAAACTTGTTTCTGTACCATACAGTGCGATATATCACTGTTCAGTTTTCCTGTATTCCTAATTGAGCAAGTGACACACATGTGATTCAGATTAGAGAGTAGTGCTTTGTGTTTATGTTCTTTCTTGGAAACTTGTTCCTGTTAGAACAAGTTAGGTTAGGTTAGGTTAGGTTAGGTTAGGTTAGTTAGTGTTAGGTTATGGTAGGTTTAGGTTAGGTTAGGCGTAGGTTAGGGGTTAGGTTAGGTTAGGCTATGATAGGTTAGGGTTAGCGTTAGGGTTAGGTTTAGGAGGTTAGGGATAGGGTTAGGGGGTTATGGTTAGGGTTATGTCACTTTTCAGTTTTCCTGTTATATTAATTGAACAGGCAACATGTATGTGAATTAGTTTCCAAAGTTGTGCTTTGCCTTTCTGTTCTTTCGATGAAAACTTGTTTCTTTGCCATAAAGTTCGATATATCACTTTTCAGTTTTCCTGTATTCCTAATTGAGCGAGCGACACACATGTGATTCTGTTTAAAAGTAGTGCTTTGCTTTTTTGTTCTTTCCTTGGGAACTTGTTCCTGTGCTATACAGTGCGATATATCACTTTTCAGTTTTCCTGTTATAATAATTGAACGAGCCACACGTATGTGAATTAGTATACAAAGTAGTGCTTTGCGTTTCTGTTCTTTTGATGGAAACTTGTTTCTGTACCCTACAGTACGATATATCATTTTCAGTTTTCCTGTATTCCTAATTGAGCAAGCGACACAAATGTGATTCCGTTTAAAAGTAGTGCTTTGCTTTTCTGTTCTATCGTACTGAACTTGTTCCTGTGTTGTACAGTGAGATATATCACTTTTCAGTTTCCCTGTATTCATAATTGAGCGAGTGGCACACATGTGATTTAGTTTACAAAGTAGTGCTTTATGCTTTTTTTCTTTCGTTGGAAACTTGTTCCTGTTAGGAACAATTTAGGTTAGGTTAGGTTAGGTTAGGTTAGGTTAGGTTAGGTGTGTTAGGTTAGGTAGGTTTAGGTTAGGTTAGGTTAGGCTTAGGTTAGGGTTAGGTTAGGTTAGGTTAGGCTTAGGTTAGGTTAGGTGTTAGGTTAGGTTAGGCTTATATCACTTTTCAGTTTTCCTGTTATAATAATTGAACAGGCGACACCTAATGTGAATTAGTTTTCAAAGTTGTGCTTTATGCTTATGTTCTTTCAAGAACCTTGTTTTTTTGCCATACATTTCGATATATCGCTTTTCAGGTTTCCTGTATTCCTAATTGAGCGAGCAACACACATGTGATTTAGTTTACAAAGTAGTGTGTTGTGTTTCTGTTCTTCTGATGGAAACTTGTTTCTGTGCTGTACGATGTGATATATCACTTTTGAGTTTTCCTGTTAATAATAATTGAACGGGCTACACGTATGTGAATTGCTCACAAAGTTTTGCTTTATGCTTTTTTTCTTTCAATGGAAACTTGTTCCTGTGCTGTACAGTTCGATATATCACTTTTCAGTCTTCCTGTTGTAATAATTGAATGGGCGACACGTATTTGAATTAGTTTACAAAGTTGTGCTTTGCGATGCTGTTCTTTCGATGGAAACTTGTTTCTGTGCCTTACAGTGCAAGATAACACTTTTCAGTTTTCCTGTATTCCTAATTGAGCGGGCGACACACATGTTAAGTAGTTTGCAAAGTTGTGCTTTATATTTCTTTTCTTTCATTGGAAACTTGTTTCTCTGAGGTACAATGAGAGATATCACTTTTCAGTTTTCCTGGATTCCTAATTGAACATGTGACACACATGTGATTTAGTTTCCAATGTTGTGCTTTGCTTTTCTGTTCATTCATTGCAAACTTCTTTCTGTGCTCTAAAGTGGAAGATATCACTTTTCAGTTTTCTTGTATTCCTAATTGTGCAGGGGACACACAGGTTGCATAGTTTACAAAGTTGTGCTTTACATTTCTGTTCTTTCGTTGGAAACTTGTTAGTGTGAGGTACAATGCGAGATATCACTTTTCAGTTTTCCTGTATTCCTAATTGAACAGGTGGCACACTTGTGATTTAGTTTCCAAAGTTGTGCTTTGCTTTTCTGTTTTTTATTGGAAACTTCTTTCTGCTCTAAATTGGGAGATATCACTTTCAGTTTTCCTCTATTCCTAATAGTGCAGGCGACACACATGTTACTCAGTTTACAAAGTTGATCTTTACATTTTTGTACTTTTTGTTGGAAATTTCTTTCTGTGCTCTCAAGTGGGAGATCTCACGCTTCAGTTTTTCTGTATTCCTAATGGAAGGGGCGACACAAATGTGATTTAGTTTACAAAGTTTTGCTTTGCCTTTCTATTCTTTTTGTTGGAAACTTGTTTCTGTGCACTACTGTGGAGATATCACACTTCAGTTTTCCTGTATTCCTAATTGAGAGGGCTATACACATGTTACTGAGCATACAAAGTTGTGCTTTACATTTCTGTTCTTTCCTTGGAAACATGTTTCTGAGGTACAGTGCGTAGATATAAGTTTTCAGTTTTACTGTATTCCTAATTGTGCAGGTGACAAACATGTTACTTAGTTTTCAAAGTTGTGCTTTGCCTTTCTGTTCTTTTGTGGGAAACTTGTTTCTGAAATCACTTTTCAGTTTTCATGTATTCCTAATTGAACGGGTGACACAGATGTGATTTATTTTCCAAAGCTCTGCTTTGTGTTTATGTTCTTTCATTGAAACTTCTTTCTGTGCTCTAAAGTGGATATCACTTTTCAGTTTTCCTGTATTCCTAATTGAACGGATGACACAGATGTTATTTAGTTTACAAAGCTGTGTTTTACATTTATGTTCTTTCATTGGAAACTTCTTCTTTCTGTGCTCTAAAGTGGAGATATCACTTTTCAGTTTTCCTGTATTCCTAATTGAACGGATGACACACATGTTACCTAGTTTACAAAATTGTGTTTTACATTTGTGTTCTTTTTTTGGAAACTTCTTTCTTTGCACTACAGAGGGAGATATCACTTTTAAGTTTTCCTGTATTCCTAAGTCAATGGGCGACATACATGTGATTTATTTTCCAAAGTTGTGCTTTGCCTTTCTGTTCTTTCATTGGAAACTTCTTTCTTTGCTCTAAAGTGGGAGATATCACTTTTCAGTTTTCCCGTATTCCTAATTGTACAGGCGGCACACATGTTAATTAGTTTACAAAGTTGTGCTTTACATTTCTGTTCTTTCGTTGGAAACTTGTTTCTTTGAGGTACAGTGCGAGATATCATTTTTCAGTTTTCATGTATTCCTAATTGAACTGGCGACACACATGTGATTTAGTTACCAAAGTTGTGCTTTGTGCGTTTCTGTTCTTTCATTGGAAACTTCTTTCTGTGCTCTAAAGTGGGAGATATCACTATTCAGTTTTCCTGTATTCCTAATTGAGCGGGCGACACAAGTGTGATTTAGTTTAAAAAGTTGTGCTTTGCCTTTCTATTCTTTTGTTGGAAACTTGTTTCTATGCACTACAGTGGGAGATATCACTTTTCAGTTTTCTTGTATTTCTAATTGAACGGGCTACATACATGTTACTTAGTTTACAAACTTGTGATTTACATTTTTGTTCTTTTTTGAATCATCTTTCTGTGCACTACAGTGGGAGATATCACTTTTCAGTTTTCCTGTATTCCTAATTGAGCAGGGACACACATGTTAAATAGTTTGCAAAGTTGTGCTTTATATTTCTTTTCTTTCATTGGAAACTTGTTTCTCTGAGGTACAATGCGAGATATCACTTTTCAGTTTTCCTGGATTCCTAATTGAACAGGTGACACACATGTGATTTAGTTTCCAATGTTGTGCTTTGCTTTTCTGTTCATTCATTGCAAACTTCTTTCTGTGCTCTAAAGTGGAAGATATCACTTTTCAGTTTTCTTGTATTCCTAATTGTGCAGGGGACACACAGGTTGCATAGTTTACAAAGTTACATTTCTGTTCTTTTGGAAACTTGGTATTTACAATGCCAGATATCACTCTTCAGTTTTCCTGTATTCCTAATTGAACGGGTGAACACATGTGATTTAGTTTCAAAGTTGTTTCCTGCTTTCCTTTTATTGAAACTTTTTCTGCTCTAAAGGGAGATATCACTTTTCAGTGTTCCTCTATTCCTTAGTGCAGGCTTACACACATGTTACAGTTTACAAAGTTGTTCTCTTTTTGCATTTCTGTATTTTTGTTGAAATTTCTTTCTGTGCTCCAAATGGAGATCTCACTTTTCAGTTTTTCTGTATTCCTAATGGAAGGGGCACAAATGTGATTTAGTTTACAAAGTTTTGCTTTGCCTTTCTATTCTTTTGTTGGAAACTTGTTTCTGTGCACTACTGTGAGATATCACATTTCAGTTTTCCTGTATTCCTAATTGAGAGGGCTATACACATGTTACTGAGCATGCAAAGTTGTGCTTTACATTTCTGTTCTTTCCTTGAAACTTGTTTCTGTGAGGTACAGTGTGAGATATAACTTTTCAGTTTTACTGTATTCCTAATTGTGCAGGCGACACACATGTACTTAGTTTTCAAAGTTGTGCTTTGCCTTTCTGTTCTTTGTTGGAAACTTGTTTCTGTGTGAGATACAGTGGAGATATCACTTTCAGTTTTCCTGTATTCCTAATTGAACGGGCAACACAGATGTTATTTAGTTTACAAAGCCTGCTTTTACATTTATGTTCTTTCATTGGAAACTTCTTTCTGTGCTCTAAAGTGGGAGATATCACTTTTCAGTTTTCCTGTATTCCTAATTGAACGGACGACACACATGTTACCTAGTTTACAAAATTGTGTTTTACATTTGTGTTCTTTTTGGAAACTTCTTTCTTTGCACTACAGAGGGAGATATCACTTTTAAGTTTTCCTGTATTCCTAAGTCAATGGGCGACACACATGTGATTTACTTTCCAAAGTTGTGCTTTGCCTTTCTGTTTCATTGAAACTTCTTTCTTTGCTCTAAAGTGAGATATCACTT
>JAEOAE010003954.1:0-24486 GCA_036365155.1 Meriones psammophilus | reverse complement strand
CTGCGCTGCATCTGGGGAGGATTTTGTAGGAGATCGGTGCAGCAGCAGCGCGAACCCGCAGCCAACAGAAGCAGATCTTCAAAGAGGAGAGGAAGAGTTCTACTGGTGCTATAGAGGCGTTGCTGCCCTGCGCAGCTGTGTCTCCCTTTAGTGAAGAAGTGTTGACCGTGTATGGCTACATGGTGCAGTACGCTGATCCTGCGGCAGCAAGCGTGGGGGTTGTGGAAGCAGCAAGAGCGAAGAATTTGCCGGTACTCTTTGGTGCCCGCGCTGATGCAAGAAGCAGCAGCTTCAGGAGGAAGGAAGCCGCACTGTGATCAAGCAGCACCGGCTGATGGCGTGGTAGGAGGGCGGATAGCATGGCTGAGAGCGGTTGCAGCAAACGCAGCTCTGGGAGAGCCTCTGGACGGAGAAGAATTAGCGTGAGTGCCGCAGCAGCAAGCAGGAGGAAGCAGCACAACAGCTGCAGCAGCAGAGTCAACTGCAGAACGGACACGGAGAGCTGGGGACGTAACAACAGCAGCAGCAGAGCCCCTCGAAGGAGAGAAGGAATTGTTGAGCAGGGAGGCGAAAGGAAGAGACGTACACTTCCGTTTTTGATGCGTTGGGGATGGAGCGAGTTCCTACTGCTGTTGGGACGTCTGTTGCTGCAGCAGCTTGCCGTCTCCTACCTGTCCTCGTCCCAGTCCCCTCTGGGAGACACAGCGGGCCACGTGCCGGCAGGGCGATCTGCATCTGCTGCAGCATGACAGCAACGCGCAGCAGCAGCAGCAGCGAGACCGCGAAGGAGAGTCAGACGACGTGGGGGTGCTGAGGCTGCCGCAGCAGCAGCAGACCCGCCAACGCAGAGATACGAAGAAGCGAGCCGCAGCAGGAAACCAACGCGCGTAAGAAACAAGGCTTCTGTTGGTCTCGCTTGGAGAAGAGCAGCAGAAGCAGCAGCAGAAGGCACTGACTCTCTGCCGCTTTGTATCCCGACCCCGATGATTTCTGGACGTGCATAGCGTTGATGACGTGCTGCGGCGCCCCTGACAGCGCCGAGGAAACAGTAGCTGCCACCGCAGCATGAGCAGCAGCAGGAGCGAGAGTGTGTGGGGAAGAAGAGGCAGGTGGAGAAGCAGCAGGAGAAGCAGAGCAGCTGGAGCCGTAGGAGCAGTATTAGATGAGATGTTGCAGCAGAGCTGCAGGAAGAAGGGTGAAAAGAGAAGACACAAAGAGACATGGGTGAGGGAGGACGTCTTCCCTCGTTGATGCTGCGCACAGCAGCAGCAGATGCTGGGATTCCATAGCAGCTGCCTGCTGCAGCACATGCAGAGTCGTTCTGGAGGCCGTTCTAAGGCTGCTGTTGTTCCTGAGTCGTCTGGGTGTCAGGTGCTGTTGAATGGCAGCAACGGCCGCAGCACTACTATGGAACAACGTCGCCCGCTTCGCAGTGTCCGCATCCGCCGCAGGAGGACCAGCAGAGGACGCGACAGCAGCAGCAGAGACAAGGAAGAGGGCAGCAGCAAAGAACACCAAATGTTCACTGTGGAGATGTCATCGAGCCCGTATTCACGCGTCCGTCCTCTGCAGCAGACGCCTCCGGCAGCAGTGAGAATATGGCCGAAGCAGCATGATGATGAGAACGCTGCAACTGATCTGCGCAGTACCAGGGAGAGCAAAAGGCGGCCCTCCAGTTCTTCCTCTGCCTGTGCCGCAACAGCAGCAACAACAAAGGCAGATGCCACGGCAAGGCAAAGCTCAGAAGCAGAAGCCGCGTTTTTCCTCCTGTGGAAGCAACAGCAGCAGACGCCGGAGTGACAGATCCTGACGAGAAGAAGAAGCAACAGGCGACAGAGCAGGAACAGCAGCAGCAAGTACATTTTAAACGGCAGCAGGGGGAGCAGCACCAGCGAGGAGGAAGGCACCAGCAACAGCAGCCCGCAGAACAGCTGCAGGAAGAACAGCAGCAGTAAACGAAAGCAGGGACAGCAGCAGAAATAATAGCACACGCTTTACAGCAACAGCGACAAGGCCTTCAACGTGCCTCGATGGCTCTACCCCTGCGGAGGTCTGCTGGCGGTGGCCTCCAGGAGTGCATGCAGACTCCTTCTTTGACTATTTGCTATGGTCCCGTCTGTTCAAGGTTCCGCCATATCTGCAGCAGCGTCGATGTGGGGCGACCAGAGCAGCACGTCGCTGTGCAGCAGGAGACGCTGCAGCAGCAACAGAGTCCAGGTTCAGCAGGTCAGCTGCATGAAGCCGACTGGCCTGCTGCCAGAGTAAGACTACCTCCCGCAGGCAGCTACAGCAGCAGGTTCTGTATACAGAGAAGGACGAGACAGGAGCAAAAACAGTCAGCAGCAGCAACAGCAGTAGATTCAGTAGGGGAGTAAACAGCGAGAAGAGAGAGTACAGAGAGATTGCACGTTGCTGCAGCTGAAGCAGCCCTGCTGAGTTGCTGCGGAGGCATGCGGCGATACCCTTCCATCGCCACGTGCATCTCAGCCCTCTGTACTGTTGCTGACGTACGTCCCAGTGAAATAGCAAAAGCAGCTGCTGCTGTGTGTGGGTTGCTGCTGCTGCTCCACCGTCACCCTGTGCTTAGACGTGGTGGTGCTGCTGCTGCGTCTGCTGTATTCTCTGCTGCTAGCGCGCCTGCAGCAGTGCCAGCAGCACTGTTCGAGACAACGAGTCATAGACGACTCTGGAGCAGAGCAGCAGCAGCAGGAAGAAGATAAAGAAGAAGAAGCGTGTGCAGTAGCGGGGAGCAAAGCGCTTGGAATGAGGAGAAACAGCGGCGATTGCTGTGCACTGATGCTACCGCAGCGGCTGTACAAAACAGAGTGGCGCTGCTGGCCGCTGCAGAATCAGGACACCAAGCAGCAGGCAGTACACCTCATCCATGGCGGTCAGCAGCAGAGAGAGCCCCACAAACGACGTGAAATGTGCAGCAGCACCACCAGCAGCACCAACAGTAGCAACAAGGCTGGGCAGCAGCACCACCACCACCAGCAGCACGAGCAGCAGCAGCAGCAAATCAACGCGTCGACCGCAGCCTGCTGTTGCTGTCCGAGCGAAAAGAGCTGACTGGCCTCTACACGGAGGGCTTTTTCGGAGAAAGCGGCGTGCAGGAGACGCTGCAGCAGCAGAGAAGAAGCAGCGGAGAAGGAAAAGGAGACGCCACCGCGACTCCGCGTCGCGTTCTTTTCTCCCGCGTCTTTTCCTCTCACAGAAGCATATGAAGAAGAAACATACCCAGAAGACACGGTAGTGACGCTGCTTCGGAGGAGGAGCGGACAGCAGCAGCAACCGATAAAGCGAGGTGTGGGGTCGATAGAAGACTGTCAGCAGCAGCCGAAGAACGTTCCGCAGGCTGCGTTGTTGCTGCTTCATCTTGCTGCACAGCTCCACCCAGCAGCAACTGGTGCTGCAGCGCCGCCGGCAACGCCAAGACGAGGGATGCCTCCCGCAGCAGCAAGAGCAGCAGGGACACAAGAAAACCCACCGGGAACAGCACCAGTGCTCTTTGTAGTGTTACCGATTGCTATATCAGCTCGTCTTCCGCCGTTGCTGCTGCGTCTGCCTCGCGCCACGCGGCCGCTGCTGCTGCTGCAGCACAGTTGAGGAAGCTGCTGCAGATTGTTCCAGTGCTGCCCTCCTGGCAGTGGCTTCTCGCCCCAAGCAGCTGCAGACACAGGCGGATGTTCAGGTTTGCTTCTGCTGGAGTTCCCTCTCCTGCGCTATCGGCCTCCTGGTAGACGATGCAGACTGGCTCGTATGGAAGGCAATGACCCTGCGCAGTCCATGCAGCAGCAGAGGCGCTCGTAAAGAGAAAAAGAACAACAGCAGCTGCTGCAGCAGGACTGCCAGCAGCAGCCGCCTTCGCGATGAAGGAAAAGGATACGCTTTCTGGCGTCCCCAGATGTAGCGTGCCGCAGCAGCAGCAGCATCGGCAGGGGTATTAGACGGCGAGGAAGAAGCCGCAGCAGCAGAAGCGAACTCCGCTGCGACAGCAGCAAGAAAGGGTGACGCAGCAGTACCGACGGGCACGTCCTGCAGCACAACACCGATAGCTGCTCCCACCTTCCTGCTGTGACATCCGCAGCAACAGCAGCAGCAGCCACAGCAGCAGTAGCAGCCAGAGCAGCAGTAGCAGCCACAGGAAGAGCAGGAGCCACAGCAGAAGCAGCAGCGAAGGCAGAAGCGTGTGGGGGCGACTGACTGTGGCCTGGCCCCTCGACCCGACTTTAACGCTCCGGGAAGCAGCAGAGACACGGCGTATCTCTGCGTGTTCACTGCAACAACAGCAGCAGGCACAGACGAACCAGCAGCAGCTGGAGCAGGAGAAAGACTGGGTAGAGTCTCAGCAGAAGCAGCAAGAACAGCAGCAACACGAGATGAAGGTGACGCATGGACTTCTCCACGGAGTAGCTCTCCGTAGGATGCATGAAGGATGCAATCAGGCAGGCAGAGGCAGCTGGTCTGGAAGAGCTGGCTTCTCCAGAAACACCAACAGCAGCAGCGTGGCTTGTCGCGACTCGCGGCAGCAGATGCCTTCACTGAGAAGGAGCAGCAGCAGCAAAATGCAAATGACAGAGAGGAGGAGGTGGATTTCGAAGAGGAATACGGATGTATGAGAGAGACGTGAAGCAGTTTCTACGAGACTTCCAGGAGCCTTCATCTCGCCCTCATCTTCTGATGCTTCTCAGTATAATGAGTGGCGTGTGCAGCAGCAGGATGAAGGCGACGACCATTTACATGCACTGTCTCGCTGTGTCTCCTTTACAATGCTGCTGATGGCACTTCTTTCTTTCATCGTGAGACGTACATAAACAGCAGCAGCAGCAAGACAGCAGCAGCAGCAGTGCCCTTGTTGTTGCTGGACGCGTGGCACCGACTGCTGCAAGGCGTTGTTCATGCCCAGCCACTGCAGCAGCAGTGTCTGTGTCTCTGTTGTTACCAGGCCTGCTGCTGCTGTTATCAGAGACTCCTGACCTGTTGTGGATCTTCGCCCAGTGATACTTCTGCTTCCCTTGCCCCCTGATGTTGTTTCGAGGAATTTGCTCTCGATGATTCCTGCGCTCTTCTTCGGTCACCGACATGCGATGCGTCCCCCGGCAGCAGGCTGCACCAGCAGCAAACAGTGCATATTCAAGCAGCAGCTGCTGCTGCGCACTGAATACGCTTCCTCTCCGTCTCTTTCCGCCTCTCGTGTCCTGCTGTCTCCGTGGGAGAGGTCGTTCCACCCCGGCTTGGCCACAGGCGACCTTTCGCTCAGGAGCACCAGAGACGCGCCATCAGCAGCAGCAGTGCTGCAGCAGACGCATGTCTCGGGCTTCCCTTCTTCTTCAAAACCTCCACCTGCCGGGAGACAACCGGTGCTGAAGACCACTTCACTGCCCACCCTGCTCACCAGTCTGCGCTGTAACCGCAGACCCTGCTGCTATTCCTGCTGCTGCCAGCCGAGCTGGGAGCCTTCTGCAGCACCTGTTGCTGGTATGCTGCGCTCTGCTCCCGCTGCGCGCGGCGATATCTTCTCGTACGGCGCCCTGAAGACTACTCCAACACGGGCAACAGCTGCTCTGCTGCTCCAGCTTCTGGTGTTGCAGTTGACTCTGTTGCTCAACTCCCCGCTATCAGCCGGTACAGCAGAAGCTGTTGCTGCTGCTGTTCCACTGTTTCTCCACTGCTGCTGCTATTGCGTCTGCTGCTTCTGTTGCTGCGGCGAGGTGCCGCTGCTTCTGCATCTCCTGGTGCCGGTGTGACTCTTCCCTTGTGGTGTTGCTGCTGGTTCGCGATGACGCTTCTGCTGAGGATGCTGCTCAGGGGAAGAGAAGAAGCAACAGCGCAACGGCAAAGTTGCTGCAGGGCAGCAGCTGGAGACGCTGCTGTTGGGTGGCGGCTGCGGCGCATGTAGCTGCTGTTAGCAGAAGAGCTGCTTCTACAGTTCAGCACACCCCCACGCAGCAGCGAAGCGAAGGCCGTCGGTGTCGAGGCCACTGTTGAAGGCTTCCAGAAGTGTATCTGGAGGAGAGGGAACAGCAGCATAGACAGAGACAGACCCGTCTGCAGCACGAGAAAGAGCTGCAAGTCTCACCTGAGACTGCGCGCAGCGGCAAGGGAAGAGACGCTTCGAGGAGCGACAGCAGCAGGTGTGGGGCAGCAGCAGCAGCAGGAGACAGGGGCACCGCAACAGCTTAAGGCAGTGTGGAGTCATGAAGGTACAACGAGTACGCCTTGTTTGCTTCGTCTATGGACATCGCTGTCTCCGTCTCCGTCAGAGTTCCCCGTCTCCCGTTGAGCAGCAGGCGCAGGCAGGAGCATGCCATGCAGCAGCAGATGTTCCGATGAAGCGCATGCAAGTGCAGCAGCAGCAATATCTTCTGCAAGACGCCGCGTCAGCAGCAACCCTCATAGCAGACGAAGACGGTACCCCTGCTGCCCTCTGTTTTGTATCTCTGCCACCGATTTTTTGTTGAATTCACTGTCTCTTTTCTCCTGGCGGCCTGTGTGCGACGGAGCTGCCAGGCCTGTGCCTGATGAAGCTCTCGCAACGTTTCGCATCTCGTATACAAGCAGCAACAGCGGTGTGCACCCGCCTGCAACTGCTGCGCCTGCAGCATGGGCGCCCCCCGTCGCGAACAACAGCAGCAGCAGCGGGAGCAGCAACGGGAGCAGCAGCAGCAGCAGGAGCAGCAGTCCCAGGCAGAGGATTTGAGACGCGTAAGGTCAGGAAGTTATGAAGGTCGAGAGATGAAGATGAAGAAAAGATAGAGGATATCTTAGCACAGCCGAAGAGAAGGCACTGCTGCAGATAGAAATTCTTTTCTTCGCGGCCAGGGGTATCCGCCTCCAAATGAACTGGCGCTGCCTCCACATCTGCAGCAGCTGCTGCTTCTTGAAGACGCATGTGCTTTGTCAGACACTTTCCTCCTGCACTCTGCTGCTAGAAGTCGAAAGCCAATGGATGCAGAGGTCGAAGAGGAAGAGGAAGAAGAGAAGAATTCAGCAGAGCGTGCAGACAGAGGAAAAAAGATGAACAGCGCGGAGAAACAGCTCGGACACCAGCGACAAGGGTGGAGAGAGGGAAGGGACTATCGCGACAAAGAAGAGCAGCAGTTACAGCCCACGCAACAAGGCTCCTGCTCCAACCGCTTCTGCGGCTCTCTGGGACGACGCCTGGGTCAAGGTAGCCGTGCAAGATATAGTATACGCTGCTGCTGCTGCTGAAGCTACTGAAGCTGCTGCTGCTGCTGCTGTTGCACTGGCTGCGCTACAGCGGAGGCTCCTGCTGGTGGTGTAGTGGCGCAGGAAGTGCTGCGACAGGATCTTCTTCTCCAGCAGCGGAAGATAGAGGCAGTGGTTGCAGAACGGGCTGTTGCTGTGCTATCAAGTAAAGAGGCTGCAGCTGTGGGGTCAGCAGATGTTGAGATGGACGTAGGATTTGCCGAAGAAGACAGACTTCCGTTTGGTGGAGAAGGAGAGGTCCTGTTGTTTCTCGGTGTTTGTCCATCGCCAGCAACAAGGGCGCGGATAGCCAGGAGCCTGCGCCTGCTGTTGTTGCTGCTGGGGAAAGAGAAGAAGAAGGTGGTAACGGGACCCAGCAAGAGGGCGAGGGAGGTGGAGAGAAGAGCAAGAAGAAGAAGAAGAGAGGGAAGGGGACTTGATGAAGAAGAGGCAGGAGCGAGCACTGGTGCAGTCGCTGCTGACCGCAGCAGGAGTACAGCAACAGGAGCATCAGCAGCAGCAGCAGCAGGAGCAGCAGCAAGAACAGCAGCAGGAGCAGCAGCAGGTGCGGTGTGGGGAGTGGAACAGGTCACGAGGCGTTCGAACAGCAGAAGAAGAAAGAGAGGGGAAGGCGCTTGCAGCAGGACAAGATGAAAAACACAAGAAAGCGAAAGAAGCATTAGAGAAACGACGAGAAGGAAGAATCACTGGTAGTGCAGCCGAAGAGACACCATGCAGCAGCTCAGAGACAAGCTACAGCAAGAACAATAGCAATGGAAGTAATCGAAGAAGACGAAGAAGAAGAAGAAGAAAAAGAAGAAGAAGAAGAGGAGGTGCAGGAGCAGAAGCCACTGCAAGAGAATGCACATTGCTTCCAGACGGACAGACTGCAGCAGAAACCGCAGCAGAGAACACAGAGGCCATAGAAGAGGAAAGAGAAACAACAGCAGACGCACCAGTGCAAGGAGATGACGCCGAAGAAGAAGAAGAAGAAGGCGAAGAAGAGGAAGAGCGGACTGAGTCGTGGGAGCTCTTCTTGCGGCAGGAGGGAGGGAGGAAGTGGCAGCAAAGGCAGCAGCGAGTTCAAGAGCAGCAGACAGCTCAGCGGACGGTGCAAGTCGGAATGTTTACGGCAGAGGAGTATTCAATCCCAGATGAGTACGTCTCCTTCTTTCTCGATTTCTCTGTCCGTCTTTCTTTGCGAATCTCTATGTCTCTCCTGATATGTGTGTATATATATAGGTTGTCTCTAAGTCCAGATCTCATGCATGCATATACAGGATAGATATCAGTGGAAATACACAGGTCTTTCTCTGTATTTGCAATCCTGCTTGAGTGAATATAGACGTCCCTACGTGTACATGGGTGGATATCTGGTTATATCTGCCTGTGTATATACATGTTGTAGTGCCCTTCAACTTTTCCAGAGGCAGTAGCTGCAGCAGCCGCAGTCTCTCAAAGCTGCTGCCGCGCTGCATACCCTCTCCCAGCGGCGTCTCCATGGCAATCACGCATGGTGCACCACTTTTCCTCCAGGATGAGCGTCTTCTCTGGCCTGTGTGTCCCTTTACATATATCAAACAGAGGCATATAGAGACGTAGTGATAGATATATATGTGTAAATGCAACAAAGAAACATAAGTAGATAAAGAAGGATGCACACTGATAAATAGATAGATGTATATGTAGATGTAGCACACACGGGCAGACAGATATACAGATATAAGGTATAGACCGAATCTCCAAGGCTCTTCCGCGGGGACTGGACGTGTGAACTGCACGTGTCGCCTGCAGAGACCCCAATAGAGCTGTGGGCTGCCTGGATGTACGCCCTTGAATATGTATAGGGATAGATATAGATTTGTACATATAGAGGGAGACAGAAATATATATATATATATATAGATAGATGTAAGGGATGTATAGGTATATACATCTGTAGAGAGGAAATGTATTGGTGTGGATGTAGATAGATGTACATACACTCCGCGCTATCGCTATATGGACTGAATAGATTGGGGATTCATGACATGCTAAGAATCTATATATGCCAGTTGTATCTATAATACAGATGCACATATATATATATATATATATATATATCTATATGTACTGTATCGATGTGGAAATCGCTGCTGCATAGAACCGTGTGGTCTCTCTACTATATATACATCTTCATGTAGTAGCTGCAGCTTCGCTGTGCAGGCTATATAGATAGAAGCGTTAGGTGAGGAGAGGGCGCAGTCCTGGATCGAAGCGTCATCTGTATATGTGCCCAGCGAGTATCAGACGTGGATATGTCAGTACTGCGTCTCCTTGTAGAGAAAAAGAATATCTGTCTGTGCAGTGCGTGACTGCCTGTGGCGTATACAGAGTATGGGAAGCTAGCAGCAGAGGAGCACGCGCGACAGGGCGCGTGCAGCTGCCTGTTGGCCCAGAGCAGTCGACGAAGCGAATGCTGGAAGCAGGAAGATGGGGAGAGAGCTTCGTACAGGCTTTCCTGCGGAAGATTTACAGAGCAGAGATTACCTCAAGTCGCTGCACTGTTAACTGGCCAATGAAGAACAAGAGCGAGGCACGCCTTATGATATCATCATCAACGTAGGTGTCTCTCCTCCTACAATGGGTTCCAGTACAGGTCTGCGCACCCCTGTCCGCTGCTGCAGCCACAGAGTTGGTTCAGGATTGCTACTGCGGCTACGGGCTACTGGTGCTGTTACAGGCTGCTGCTGCTGCTGCTATTACAGGTTGCTGTCGCTGCTACAGGGCTGGTGCTACTGCTGCTACAAGTTGCTGCTGCTGCTGCAGATTGATTGAGCTGCTACAGTTTGCTGCGGGCTGCTACAGTTTGCTGCTGCTACAGATTGCTGCTGCTACAGATTGCTGCTGCTATAGATAGCTGCTGGTACGGGTTGCTGCTGGTGTTATTACAGCTGCGAGACCCTCGATTTCTCCACGGAGGGACTGCGAAGATACTTCACCGGGCATGTTATTCGAGGGGGAGACGGCCCTACTACTGTTGCAGCTGCCGGACATGTACTGCTGCTGCTGCTGCTCCAGCGCTGCTGCTGCTGCAGCGGTAATGCTGCTCTCACTATGCTAGTGCAGCTACACCGCGTCTGCTTCTCGTTTCAAACGTGGTGCAGCTCTGCTGCTGTTTCTTCCTGCTGTTTGCTCTCTATTTGCATGAACGTCTCATGCTGCGGCAGCTGCCGGTATCTTCTTTGTTACGACAATAGTGGAGAGCCTGCTCCTTCCAGTCCGTTGCTCGTAGCAATACTGCTCGCTTTTCGCTCTTTCCACTCCTTCGTCTGTCTGCTGTCATATACGTATATATATATATATATATATGTGGCTGGTCTTCACGTTTGTTGTTGTATATCGGCATTCTTATGGGTGGACAGGGCCTTGCGTCTGAATTCTTTGTCCTGCTGCTGGTGCTTGATTGCACAGTCGTTTGCAGCAGTGGGTGTGTCTGGGGTCCCCAGACGCTGTTCGTGAAGTGAAGAGCACCTCTCGACTGTCGCAAGTGTTATTTTGAAGTCAGCCACAGCGAGTGGCAGTTCGCCCAGAGACATGTACGTTCTCCTTCTGGCGGTCCTCCTTGAGGGCTCTTCTTGTATCGTGTACTCATTCTTTCCTTCGTCTTTCCTTTGCAATACTCCTCTTCCCCCTTACTCTTTCTTCTCTCCTTCATTAGGACAGCGAGGCCGACTCTTCTTGTTGAGAGTATGGTACACGTCTTGTTCAATACAAATCTTTGGAGCAGCAGGGAGACTAAACCAGTAGTGCAGCTGGAGAGGCGCAAGAAATATTTGGCAATCGTGCTTGTCGGGCGTATAGCGGTAGTAGTCGTAGTAGCAGTCACACAGAGAGCAACCTGGCTCAGCCTATTAGGAGAAATCCCAGGCATATTCATCACATACAATAGTGAACAAGGAACAGTCTTTACAGTCATTCTCTCTGTCTATGTATATATCTCTCTCTATATATTTATATGAATATGTATGTGTATAATCCTATAGGTCTCTCTCTATATATATAGATATATGTATGTATAGTATAATCATATAGGTCTCTCTCTCTATACATCTATCTGGTCTCTGTGTGTATCTATCTCTATCTCTCTGTCTCTCTTAGTCGGAGGACTGGATGTCGTATTCTTTGTCGTCGTGTATACATCCTCCTGGAAGAAGCAGGAGTACTTACATTAGCAGGGTACAGAGAGAGTGACCATACTCATAGTGATAATCCTAGTTTGTATACTAGTGATATGGAAAGGAAGAACACCAGTTGTCGTGATCCAGCCAGCAGCAGCGGAGATAGTGTAGTAGCGAAAATGTCGCTCGCAGGAAACGAAAAGTGGAAATGCTCGCAAAATAGCTGTGCAGATAGCCGCATTCGATCGGCAGGTGGAGTCGAGAGTCATGTCTTGCGAAAGGTAATAAGATAGTAGCAGTAGAAGGAGTAAGAGAGGGTAGTAGTAGTAGGAGGAGGAGTAGTAGGAGTAGGAGCAGTAGAAGTACAGCAGTACCAGTAGTAGGAGTAGTAGTAGGAGGAGTAGTAGGAGGAGGAGTAGTAGTAGTAGTAGAAAGCAGGAGTAGTAGGAGTAGAGTCATAGAGGTAGTGAAGAGTAGTGAGAAAGTAGTAGCACTAGTCATACTAACAGTAGTAATATAGATGTAGCAGGAAGAATAGCATGGTAGTAAGAGTAATAGTAGTAGTAGTAGTAATCGTAATAGTAGGATTAGCAGTAATCGCGTTGATGAAGAGATTGACTCGCGGTCTAAGTTGGGAACACGCACTGAAAAAATAGAATCTCATTGTATTAAGGTGATGGCACATCGAAACGTCTCAGTGGAAGGGTCCATATCGTGAAGACCTTTCCACCAGCGAACCACGTTCTCCAAGGCCTCCGCTGCTATCTGCGGCCAAACCACAAGAACAGAAGAACGTGTCTGTTGATTCGGCGAGTACTAACATATACTAGTATTCAATGCTCGTGTGCTACCTGTCGTGCATATGACTACTACTTGAGTCTTCCTATACTAAAAACTTGCGACTTCTGCGATTGCTACTACTACTACTACTGCTACTATTCGTATGACACCATTCGTGTACTGCTAGTACCACGACTTCACACAGATGGACTGCTGCACCAGTGGACTTCCTTAACGGCTCAGTCGATGGTCCAGCGCCAGGCACTCTTTCTTCTCTTCACAAGCGCTACGTGTGTGGCTGTCATCCTCTTTCTCCACGCCTGCGCAACTCACTTTAGAATAGCATATATATATATATATATATATATATATATATATGTATGTAGATTTATATATGTATACGTATGTCTCTTATCTGGTCTCTATATAGAAGCTTCTTACAGATAAAGAAGAGCGTGTATACTGTTCTTACGTAGGATAGCAGGTGTACTGACAACAGAGAGGGGCACAATTTATTGGCCTTGCACCATGAACTCAACTCACCGTCTTCTTGTCAAACTGAATAGACGTGGATCTATGTCCATGCTCATGATATTGACTGTATACTTATGTATATACCGTACTGCCTCTTCAGTGCGCCTGATGTTCTCCACAGCGACATTTCCCTGTAGCTGATATCATCTAGGTTTCCATACATTGCGAACAAACTATACAAAAGTGAACACATCTGCGTGTGTACATACATCTATCTCTAGAAAAAAGCCGATTTTGCTCAGCATCGGGGTTTTTCCGCGTCGTCTAAGCAGAAGCAACATCTCTTCGCACTTCATTTGGCGTATATCTACTCACTGTCTGTTCACCTATACGGAAGCGAGCATTTTTTCTGACTCTTGTGCCCATGAGTTTATCAGTATAACCAGTTTCGAGAGACCTGAAGAACGGCAAAGGCTCTACATCTCTTACAGCAGTTGTTTCTCTGCAGGGCGACAACTTCCACACATTATCGTGTGTTAGGTGCTGGGACTCGACAAGCACGTCTCTCAGGTAATGGGCCCATAGAAGAAAGATCTCGAAAGCGTAAATGTCAGTTGAGCTTGCAGAAGAATCTTACGAAAGTGTAAATATCATTCAAAACCGTTTCCCTTTCTGTCCAGGAGAAAAAGCGCCTGAAGTCTTTGTGGAAGTGGCATGTTTTTCGTTTGAGCTCGGTATCTTCGTGTGCAGGTGAATATATCCCCCTCTAGAGACCTGAAGAACCGAAGTAGAAAAACCACTCGATTCTGTTCTTCGTTCCACTGCACGTGCCTCCACAATTAGTAGATACACATCTATTGAATTGCACTGTATATATATATATATCTTATATTCCAGTAGTGACGTACGAATAGACAGGGTGTCTATGCATTTCTGTGCTTGTAAGGGTTAGAGATTCACAAGCATTCTTTACAGTTCGCGCAGCAAGCACCATGTCAGCTGTAAGTATATGTTTTATATACACATATCTATATAGATAGGAGCATATACGTGATATGCCTTACGCATTCTAAGGTCTGATTTTGTTATTGATCGTCCTTTGATGTAGAAAGAAGGAGTACACTGACGAAATGGAAATCCGAACGCCGTCTGTGTACGTCGGTGCCTTCTATGTCGTCGCGCGCTAGGGATATCTGCCTTAACTGCAGGCATAGTAGATCTGTTTTAGTCTCCCTTTGCTATCAAACCGGAGGAATCGGTTGTCATAGAGAAACGGTTCACGTCTTGTTAACTGCTTGATCAGCGAGGGCTTCTGAACATTCCACAGTGATTCATATTCTCGCGGAGAGAAATAAACACGTTCGCGGCGTACCTAGACGGCCTTATTCTTCTGTACTTTTTTCCGCTTTCGAGCTAAAACAGATACAGAGGCACCGGTTCTGCGTTAGTGAACAGGCCCTGAGTGTAACAAACAACAGGCACTCCAACGGGGGATTGTGATTTAGACTTCTGTCGACATAGAGAATAGTGTACTTTTTTTTTCAGTAAGTCTTTGACAATCATCTGTCATAGCAGGCGAATGCGGTGCTAAGCGTTTTTTATCGTATTTCTCTTTCCCTATATATTCTTACGGGGCAAGTGTTGTGCGAGACGGATCTTCAACTGTTTCAACTTATTCAGAGGCGCAGTAGGTGCGAGATGGAGACTCATTTGTACAGGGCATAATTCCTTGAAGTAGTCGTATCGTGTTATTGTACAAGCTGTCGCAGGCATGTCGTACTCATGTTGCTGTAGCGAGTAGCACATGAGCACCAACAGCAGCAGCATAAGGGCAGTAGCAATAGGCAGTAGACAGGAGCATTAGCAGCAGTGATTCCCTGCAGGCGTGCAGCAGCGCCCACATATTACGACAGCATATGGAGAGAAGATGTATGTTTTTAAAAGGAAAACATAATAAGTGACATTTTTATAGGAAGGACTAGTTTTAAAGACCAGGATTGTTCTGCTTTACTGTAGCAGAAATCCTCTTTACACAGGTATAAAAAGTATATACAATTGCAAGTGCGTAAGAAAATAATCTGTATATGATTCATTTGTATAGGCGATTATCGCAGCAACACGTTTATATTAGTATCCCATGTGCAAGGTCGAAGGGCGCAGGGACGCAGCTTCGCAGAAATAGTAATGGGAGGAGCGCCATCCTGCTAAGTTTTATAGTCGCGTAGACTTATGTAGTCTTGGTAGAATGTTGCCTGATGGTAATATATATATATATATATATATATCATGGATGGCTACCTGTTTGCGTGTTATAAAAAAGCGCACAACCTTTGATACAGTTCGTTCACCACCCCCTTTCTGTATATAATGTGCGTAGTGTGGGCTTCTGTTGAGCTACTGTTTAACACGTGGAAGTATTGTCTATGGCGGAGACGTTAGACGTTTGATTATGTGGTTATAGACACAAGCACATAACAATACTTCCTTCGTGCAGCCAGATGTTGTTTATCTTGGTGCAGAATAATAAACCCACCGACAGTGGAAAGATCGCCGGATTGGCTGCCTCGCAATGTAGGCGTGTTGTAACAGCAGGGTCAAGTGGAGTCCGAGTGTGTGAGGCAGCAGCATGTCTCGACACGGAAGCGCAAAAGACTGTTTCAGACATTTTTCCTGCGCTTTAAATGGGCCACAGTGTGTAGGTATTTCTCTCACATAAAGATATACATGGAGGGGAAAGATGTTTGTACAGCGGAAATCCAACCAATTATTTACATGGGACACATGGCGTGGTGCGAATACATCTTACAGTGGAAAATGGGTAGACGCTTGTCCATGTCAGTTTCTGTACATAAATGTCGTCCCTTTAGACCGGACAAGCTGCAGTTCTATTTGTGATTGTGGGTATTATTTGTAAGAGTATATGGAAATGTGTCGCGTATGTATACATATCTATTGAAACTGACCTTTATCTACACAAAACAAGCGTCTTTGTCTGATAGTGCATCAGTATATATGATTATTGTAAACACGTCAACACCTGTATATGTAGTTACATGTGCAGGTCTGTACACGCACAAAACAGATTTTGCTTATATATGTGTATATACAGGTACTTGTGCCTATGTATATAAATCAATATAAATAAACTACTGTAAAATATCGGGTGTTTACACTCTTAACACTGATCGCCCATTTTGAAAATGCAAGCGGCACGTCCCTTGTCCCTTGTTACGATTTTCAGGTCACCGAAAAACTCGACACGTGCGTACCAAGTAACACGCGGAAGACACACATACAATGTACAGCAGGTATACACAGGCGTATGTATCACACTGTAATCCTGTCGAAATCTGTACATACGAAGCGAGTAAAACTACTGCTGCAGTCTACTGCCAGGTGTCTTTCCGGCACAGGTGCGTAGCGGCGCGGGTGCAAAACAATACTACTCTTTCTCTTTCTCTGTGTGCGTGTGTGCGTGTATGTGTCTGTATGTTTCTGTGTCTATATACGATTATATATATGTGAGCACGCAAGCGTGCGAATGTTCATCAACATACGGCAACCTCAGAGTTCGAAAAGCACGCATATCTTCCACACGTACACTGTACACATTCTATATATATATATATATATCATTATATATATATGCTACTTTTATATATATGACATATATATGACCTATGTAGACATTTGCGGCAGGCAGATTACCTTTACTGAGAAACGGGCGAGGTAAATGTCTGACGCTACATCCAGAATCAGCGCCTGTCTTCCCTTGCGCTTGAAGGCATCATGACCTTACTAATTCCTTGTTACTGAAGACTGCAGAATGAAGAAACCCAGTCCTCTCGGCAGCTTCTTCCACTTACTAAATCCGCAATAAGTATTTCGTTCCGTGCAGTATAAGCCCGCGTTCGTGAACTATGCAAATAGTTCAAACACTTGACATAGTATACAATGCCTGTTCTGAAGCACCATATTTCTTGTATCTGCTCGTTCTTGGCACAGGGGAACACGACCGCTAAAACATGTGCTGGATGATATTGGATTAGCAACTGCAATCAATGATGAAGCGAAAAAGGAGTATATGATCGCGTCTATCCATACTAATATTTAGAATGTGCTATTGAACACATACTTCTTTTTCGACTTGCTGATAAGGTTTCTCAATTAGCGATATAACTGCCAGCGAAACGCTATTCGAAAAAATATTAGTAGAGCCATGTAAGGCTCCACTCGCAGTCGGTCTCGCTTCCTTTGTATTGGGTCTTGACGTAGACACTTTCTACGGGTTCTCTAGAAGCGCACCTCACTACTCATGCAGAGCCATCTACTCACACATGTATACGTTCCTGCGGTATACGTACATGCAGAGTCTTTGATTATATGTGTTACAGGACTGTCCTCTCTTGTCGTTGTGCTGTTGTGCCCGCTGCTACACTGAAAGGACACCGTCTTGAACTTTTTACTCTTTCTCCACTGGGCGACATATCTACTGTCCTGTTTTGAGATTTAGAAGCTGTTTACATCGATTCGAATCCTTGGAGGAGAGAAGTGTACTTTTGCTGAGAGACTGTGTAATTGTTGTGTGTATCCCCACACAGACGTGTGGCGTCCGTGTCGTTATTTGCGTACGGAGGATTCAGACGTTTGCAGAACTTGAGGTGAAATAGCTGGGTGGGCAAATGTCTCCTTTGCAAAGAGAAAACTACGGCTGACAAGACAAAAGACTGAAGTAGTCGTCGCGTATTCTGCAGCAGCTGAGAACAAGGTAGAATATTCAAGAGAAGAACTTCTTGTAAGATATTGTAACTGTGCATAAAGTGTGCGTAGAATACGATTGTAACGGGTAGAAAATAGTATGTAGGTATTTATAGATAGTACCGTGCATGTACAAGGTATCCTTTGCCTTGTATTAGCACTGAACTGTGTCCTCCGCCAGAGACGCACATCTTTTGCTCGATTCTCCGGCAGTGAGAGAAACGCTGGTTCTCTAGCTGTACGTGGATGAAGGTGCACTTGCACTTGTAGGATCCTTTTGCCTTCTCTTTATTCGTTTCTTCCTTCTCTTTAAATTTGCAGAATTTCCTGTCAGTGAAGTGAAATGACACGACCAAGTGTCAGCCGTTACTGAGTCATACAATTGACTGGCTTGGATGCCTGGCCTTGCGCGAATAAGGCACTGCGCCTCTACGCTCACTATTCAACAGTTGGCACGTATGTGCACCTGTCTCCAAATAGGGCTCCAACATTATGCGCGTTTGTTGAAGGTATTATTGGCTATTTACGCATGTAGCAGCGTCTGATTGAATGAGATGTACACGAGGGCGTGGTTGGGTCGGTCTCCTGTCACTTTAATAACCTAGGAGGTTTGTTCCAAAATCATAAATAATTCAGGCGACGTATGCCTTGGCTGCCCATGTGCCGTTTGTTTGTACAAGATAGACACTAGTTTCAATTTTTTCTTCGAACCAGGGAGCTTGATCCTTGTTGGAGAGGTCAAGCCTGATCACGTCCATGTGTCAACGTCTAAACACAGCTTTACTTCTGGAAAACTCGCATAACATGCAGATACCTACGTGTATTCAATGAATGTATTCAACGCTCACAGAGACACATTTTTTAACGGTGAGGATCAAGGTGTGCGTCAAGCCCGGAGTGCTGAGGGCAAGGAAACGACCAGCGCAGCAGTTCCTATAAACGTAGGGTATCAATAACGGTAGAAGCAGTAGCTGTAAGAGCAGCAGCAGGTGGACGTATCGCCAGAACAGAAGTAGATGCTGGACTGGCTTGTGCAGCAGGGTGTCGTTAAAGTACATGCACTGGAAGAGGGGAACTGAGCTGAAGCTGCTGCCAGCAACAGCATTTGCAATTTAGAATTGCAGGGGCACCCCAACAGTGGCAGCAAAAGAGCGACGGGAGGAAGTTCAGTTACAGCAAACAGGTGTGGCCATGGCAGAACTATACGACTCTGATTAACTGCAGCAGAATCCGTACATAAAGATGCTGAAAGACGGAGTAGGATGTGCAGCAGCACCACGCGCGTGGGAATGTTTCAGATGAAGAAGACAATAGGTGCAGAGGCTGTCGTAAGCAGCGCTAAAGACTGCCATGACTGCTGAGTGCCGTTCGCTGGGTGCGTCGTTCTGCAGGAGGGAAAAGGCAGCAGCATTGCTGCTCCTTCTTTGTTGCAGCAACAGGGCTGTTGTTGGAGCGATGCGTCGTGGGCTGGCTGCTGCTGTTGCCTCTGCTGCTTTTGTGCTCCCAGCTCTAACTGTTTGCGACCCATATTCCAGACTTTGCTTCTCCCCTTGGCCCCTCTTCCGCTTGAAACGATGTACAAGTGCTGCTGTTGTGCGAGCCAGCAACGCTCGCTACTGCTTCCTGCCGCTGCGCATGCGATAGAAATATTCTCACCAAGTTCTGTAACACAGCGGCACACGCACAATGCAACGCTAGGCCTAGCGCCACCGCAATGGGCGGCACATTCATATATACATAAATTTGTATATACATATATATACGTGTAGACAGATAGATACAGATATATATATATATATATATATATATATAGATAGAAAGAGAGAGAGAAAGAGATACATATAGATGTAGATACATATGTACAGATATATACGTGTATATATATAGACACATACGTACATGTAGACCAATAAATGGTATGGTGAACTGCGTATATGTGGAAGCGCATGCTTTTCATTGGACGATCGCCTACACAGGCCCATCTACACCTGTATATACATAAATATAGGCATATAGGCAAATTGGGGGCGTATGGGAGGGGCCATCTACACCTGTATATACATAAATATATAGGCATATAGGCAAATTAAAAAGGGCGTATGGGAGGCCCATCTACACTGTATATACATAAATATATAGGCATATAGGCAAATTGGGGGCGTATGGGAGGTCAGATACCGAGGGACAAGACTGCGTGTTTTGACATATATAAGTTGTTTTTAAGCACTCCTGGTGGTTCACCTGCAGCTCATATACATATAAACTCATATGAATTTATAGGCTGAGAGGTATTACAGCTACGTACGGAGGCGTGTACACATCTGAAGACACAGAGACGTGTTACTAAGAGGTACACCAAAGTGAGGGAAGCCCAAGTCACTGGGTCCCCCTCTGCCGAGTAGCCTTGAGAAAGCGAAGCACATCCCACTGATTTGTATTCCTTTGTCCATGTTGAAGTAGTTCCTCGTCTATATGACAAGCACATGTATGGACACGCGTAAAGTGTGATGTGCAGCCGTGTATCGGCTCGTTTCTTCTTTGTTTTCATCCGTCTATAGAAATCTTCTGTCTTCGTCTGTCTTGTCTGTGCCTCGCACACAGGTGCCACGATAGGAAAAAGTACACGTTGCGCAAGGGTCGTCTCTTTCTGTTCCTTACCCCTTTAGACGATCTTTGGAAGAGACGACCTCAACGATACAAAGAAAAAGCATTTTTTTCTTAGAGAAAGCAGCTTCTACATCGAGGGCGAGGTCTGCAGCAGAGAGAAGATGAAACTCGTGTCCGAAAAGTAAAGCGTGCTTGAAACAGCAATTCACATACGCCACTGTTTCCGTCTGAACGAGCAGTAGGAGAGCGAACACATGGAGATATGCAAAAAAATCTATATCCATTAAAAGTAGTTCTTCCGTACGTTTGCATGTTTTTCTGAGTGGAGGAGAACCCACCATCGATATTCTTTACACAATCATCTGCGCGCGTGCATATCTGTTCGTACATATTGATATCCCTGTCCAACCAAGTGCCTCCGCTTGCACTGCATACATATAGAGATGTATACACGTAAACATATACATAAGCAGATAGAAAAATATATGTCCATATGTGTAGATGTATGGTAATGCGTGGTCAGCGTGTAGGCGTGTGTATCTGCCCGCTGATCATGTCCATCTGCCTGCGTGTAGGTGGAGCAGGCTCCCTGACCTGGATATATGTCTTCACCCTGGGACGCCTCCCTGAAGTTGTCTCAGCACAGAAGTTATATATATGCATATTCACACAGGTACGTGTACGTAGGAGTATGTGCTTATGCAGAAGAAAGTCCCCGTATACACTCGCACACACCCTATACAGACGTAAGTCTATTTGTTTATATATATACGTATGTGCGCATTTGTGCATATATACATGAAGATACCTGTTTATGATAATGTACACTTCGTGCCCATTACGTCATACTATGTGTATACTCACTTGTTCATATCTGTATCTATATGTATGCATTATGTGTGATTTCGTGCAACTACGTACCCGCATACCCCCTGTATATACGCGTACCATGCGTAGATCTACAGATGATAAAGAGTCGTTGATGTCTCGGAAGAAGAGAGTGGAGCAGGTTTCAACGGAGACGTTAATAGAGAGGCGTCAAGATGGCTCTTCTGTCTGATTGTCTTTAGCTTGAGAATATAGATACATGGACGTCCTCAAGTAGGCAGAACGCAATAGACAACGAGGACACACGTGTGTAGGTACAGTGAAGCATCTGATCTCGCAGGTAAGCCAGAAGGCCGTTGAGAGTGATATTATATGTGGCTCTTCATGCCTGAAGACTCATGTAGAACATGAAACGAAAAGCGACAGAGGCGTAACCCGGCAGATAGGTAGATACATATACAGTTTGATAGCTATATATATATATATATATATATATATATGTTCCATAGGGACGCACGTGTCTCATGTCTCGTGCACCTTCCTATGAAAATATATGATAAGTAGATGATGTATAGAGCGAGAGACCGTTAGACGTGTCTATGTATGTGGTTTTACATCTACACATAAACGTATATTTGTTTTTTACATGTGTTTGTACACATGTATGTGTCCAGACATCCCCTCGTATGTGCATATATATATATATATATATATATATATATATGCATATATTGTGGCATGTATTGACAGACATGTCCTTAATGAAACCGAAAGGAGGTTGTCCCAGCAGGGGCAACTGTATTGTGCTAAACGAACTGTAATCACTGTCTATATATGTGTATATGCAGTCGTATATATCCAGTAGCTGTGCACTCGTAGAAGTATACGGATGTTGCATGTACCTATATGAATATATGTATATATATATATATATATATATACACATGTACGCGTCTATGAGTACACGCGTACGTCCCTTATTGTAGATTAGAACACGTGGAGCAGCCACGCTCTCAGCAAGTGAAGGAAGTGCGTCCAGGTGGACAAAGAGGAAGCTTGGGGGCCAGTGTACCTCAAACATACATTTGGTTTTATAAACTTGAAGGGATACACGCCTAATATAAATGCGTTTGTTCTCACTACTCCGCTGATTTCTGGATTACGAAGGCATTCCCAGTATAAAGAAAAGCAAACAAGAGGCCAGCCAACAGAAGTTTCCCTCATATGCTCTAAGGAAAGCAGCAGCTCCTCAGCAATTTGTACATAGACACATCTTCAAAAAAAGACATATATATATATATATATATGTATATATATACATATATATATATATATACATATGTACATGTATCCCGTGATGTATGCGTAAGTTAGGGGTCACGAGGTCGCCCATGTATATTTTCATCGTCGGAAGTCGGCCTAGGAGATATGTGAAGCGGAAGCTACTGCAGCAAGAAAAATCAGTGTTCTCTGTAGACATGAGCGTAGAGCTGCATGAGCTGCGCCATCACGCTGCGGACGTGATCTTCAAAATTTGAGGAAAAGGTTTTGCTAAAAGAAGTACAAGGCAGCCGCCACACGAAGATGTTCTATGACTTCTACGGTCAATTTGTTCTCTTTGCCTCTTTAAAAATGCATGTATATACTTAGCTTTCCTGAGCAAATGACTTTCCTACGTCCAGACATGCCTGCCCCACACATATAACATATATGGGGAACCGAGTGTATGCAGATAGATATAGAGAGAGAGTAGAAAGAAGGAAAAAAAAAAGAGATGTGTATTTCTGTATAAGCCCATGTTCCGGCGTTAAAATAAAAAAGTGTCTTTAAAAGACCTGAAAGGGGACTGCTACACAACGTACAGTGCATGTTTGTGGACGATAGAAGTACAGACGTACGCGTATGTACGCGTCCAGACACCTGTGTCATCATCAAGGAGCCTCAGTATCAGTGCGTCGTCCTTCTTTTTCTGTTCCGTTTGTGTGAGACCCTTTTTTACGTTGCGGAGATATCACGCAGAGACATGTCTCCTATATCTGCCCGTGTATATCTGTGTGGAGGCCGCGACAACCCTGGATAGGCGCTATAGAAATTACATAAAGAGCAAGAGGGGCTTCCGCGAGAGACAGAGTTGCCAACCTCTACTATATATATATATATATATCTACAGAGGACTCAGGAGTTGCACACACATGCATAGAAGCATTTACGCTAAACAGGTCAACATAAAGTGATACATACTGGTCATACGAGGGTAGATCCATATGTGTCAGCATACAGAGAAACATGAAATATACGCTACGGTGGAAGAGACGCAGTAGGTCGAGACAGGCATTGACATGGACAAGAGAGAAGAGGCGAAAGCCTGCTATAAATATGTACTCTTCTGGATATATATGTATAAAGAGAGGGACACACATACAGAGAAAGATACACAGGGGCCCATCTAGTCCTGCGACTATAGGGGGTGTATTGAAGGCAGAGTCTTTTCCGTATTACAACTCAGCGTTTGGGGTAGCAATATCGTGCATAGGCGTAATATCTTTTTCGGTCCAAGACCGAATCTTTATTGAGGGCTTTTCTACTGAATGGTGCAGGAGACTACACAGTTCGCTTTTTGATTGGAGAAGGCACCAAGTTTATCGGTTCATGTTCCCACTTTATTGTTTTTTGAAACACAGAGACTACGTCCACGTGTTGAAGAACAGCCAGGTAGAGAGTAAGCATCTAAAGAAGAAGACTTGCTTGTTTATTTCTGTTTCAGTGTCTGCAGAAGTGGCCGGTTATCAGGGAAAGAACGGCTAATGCAGGCAGACACACCAGGTTCAACAACGAAAATGTTGGTATTGAGAAGTCTTCCTTATTTGCATCAGTAACCGCCGAACATGCTCCTTTTGCTGGTCGCAGTGCTTCTCAGCAGCAGCAGCCACCCTGCGGGGTAAAAGCTGCGGCGCGAGAACAGCAAAAGCGGAAGCAGCAGAGTGCAGCGGGCAGCAAGACAACCTTGTCTCTGATGCGTTCACATATGCATCCTGCCTTGTAGAGTTGCTCCCAGCGCTACGCGCATGCAGAGAATGAGCAACAAAGCTGTCTCGTTTGAACAACAGATATGGTGTATACTGCAACAGCAGAGACTTCTCCCAGTAGCGTAGAGAGTGCGTCAAGACACTCGACAGAGAGGCTTGCGCTATTTTTACAAACGAGCAACATATAACATATGTATGTATGCATATATATATACATGTATATGCTATATGTGCACAGTCAGACATACACGGATATACACATACATTTCCAGAGGTACAGCTGTCTCCCCGTGTACATAAAAGCATGTATCTATTCCCGTCCGAAGAAGCAGACAAGGAGATACACATTGGTGAGATGCACTCATGTCCCCCTTCTGAAAGAAACATATCTTAGACGACCCTGCACTTCACACCCTCTCTGAAACAGATCTATATCCCTTCCGGGACATTCATGTGTTTGCGCGGCTGCTGTGGACATATACGTGGAAACAAGGTCACCAGATACGTTGAGCATCAGATATAATGAACGTTACTGTAAAGGCTGGTGTGTGTTTGAAGACTGCAGAAATGACGGAGGGACACAACCATGAGAATTTCGAGCTACATTCATCTCGTGCGTGCACAAGCAAATGTTCTAGATACGC
>JAEOAE010002094.1:0-31727 GCA_036365155.1 Meriones psammophilus | reverse complement strand
GCCCTGGTCCTGGTCTAGTACTGGGAATTAGGCTGGGGCCAGGCCTAAGGCTAGGGGACTGGGGCCTGGGGGCTAGAGGAAGTAAGTGCTGGGGCTGGGGCTGGGGCTGAGGGCTGGGGGTTGGGGCTGGAGGCTAGGCTGGAGCTAGGGGGGGCTAAGGGCTGGGCCAGGCCTGGGGGGCCTGGAGGGGCTGGCCTGCTGACTATGGAAGAAATGGGGATGGGGATGGTTAGGGGCTGGGGGCCTAGGGTGCTAGGGCTTGGGCTGGGGACTAGGATTAGGCTGGGTGGCTGGGGCTATGGGCTAGGAGCTAGGGCTAGGGGCTAAGGACTGGGCTAGGGGCCCTAGGGGGAGGGCTGGGGCTAGGGGCTAGGGCAGGGGCTGGGGCTAGGCTGATTCTAGGGGCTGGGGGCCAGGGCTGGGGCTGGGGGCTGGGGCTAGGCTGGGCTGAGTCTGAGGGCTAGGGCTTAGGCTGGGGCCAGGCCAGTGCTAGGGGCTAGGGGCCAGGGCTAGGGGCCAGGCTGGGGCTGGGGCCTAGTGCTAGGCCTGACCAGGGCTAGGACTAGCCTGGGGCTAGGAGGCTAGGAGGCTAGGGGCTAGCCTAGGGCCAGGCTAGGGGCCAGGGCAAGGGTGTTGGGCTAGTGGGCTAGGCAAGGGGGCTAGGGTTAGGTTAGGGTTAGGGTCAGGGGTTAGGGTCAGGGGCCAGGCCAGGGCTAGGCTGTCAGGGCCAGGGCCATGGCTGTCAGGTTCAGGGCCAGGCTGTCAGTGTCAGGTAAGTGCTGTCACGTCATGGCCAGGGCTGTCAGGGTTAGGGTTAGGGTTAGGGGTTAGGGATTAGAGTTAGGGGTCAAAGGTTAGGGTCAAGGGTCAAGGACAGAGCCAGGGCAAGGGCTGCCAGGCCCAGGGCCAGGGGCCAGGAGAGGGCCGCAAGGGCTGCCAGGCCAGGGCCGCAGGGCTATCAGGGCCATGGCTAGGCTGCCAGGCCAGAGCTGTCAGAGTCAGGGCCAGGGCTGTCAGGATCAGGGCCAGGGCTGCCAGGCCAGGGCCAGGGTTGTCAGGCCAGGCTCCAGGGCTGTCAGGCCAGGGCCAGGGCTGTCAGGGTCAGGCCAGGTCTGTCAGGGTGTTGGAACCCACGTGATGGTCTCGCCAGCAGAAATGCACGCCTGGCACAAGGGTCCTTCCACAACAAGCCTTTATTACAGTCAATTGATGAAAGGAGGAGAAGAGAGCGGGCTCACACTCAAGGCGCTGGCGGCGCCCCATTGGCCGACGGTCACCATATGCCCCCGGGATGCGGCCAGGGCGGGCAAGCCCGGCGGGAGATGGGGGAGGAGGAGAGGAGGTTAGGGTTAAAGTTGGGGTTGGGGTTGGGTTCTGGTTGGGGTTGGGTTGGGGTTATGGTTAGGGTTAGGTTAGGGTGAGGAGTTAGGTTAGGATAGTGTTAGTGTTAGTGTTAGGTTAGGATTAGGGTTAAGTTAGATTAGGGTTAGGGTTAGAGGAGGTTAGGAGTTAGGGTTAGGGTAGGTTGGGGATGGGTTAGGGTTAGGTGTTAGGCCAGTTAGAGGGGTTTGTGTTAGGGTTAGAAGGTTAGTGTTAGGGTTAGGGTTACAGGGGCCAGGCGTTAGGGTTAGGTAGGGGTTTAGGGTTGGGTTAGGGATAGGGTTAGGGCTTAGGGCTTAGGGTTAGTGCTAGGTTAGGAAATAGAGGTTAGGGTCAGGTTATGGTCAGTGTCAGGTCAGGTCAGGTTAGGTTAGGGAGGTTAGGTTAGGTTTAGGGGTTAGGGTTAGGGGTTAAAAGTCAGGGTTAGGGTTAGGGGTTATGGTTATGTTTAGGTCGGTGTTAGGGGTTAGGGTAGGGTTAGGTTAGGGTTAGGGGGTTATGGTTAGGCTAGGCTAGGTTAGTGTTATGGGTTCAAGGGTTAGGTCAAGGGTCAGGCCAGGGTCAGGTACAGGGCCAGGACCAGGGCCTCCAGGGCCAGGACCAGGGCTGCCAGGCCCCAGGCCAGGGGCTGTCAGGGCCATGGCCAGGATGTCAGGCCAGGCCATTGCCAGGGATGTCAGGCCAGGCCAGGGCTCTCAGGGTCAGGCCAGGGCTCTCAGGTCAGGGTCAGTTTCAGGGCTGTCCCAGATGTAACATGAAAAACTTTTATGAAACTCCTGAGTAAATTCTAAATTTTAATTAATGTTAGGGTTAGTGTTAGTGTTAGGTTAGGGGATAGGCCTAGGTTTAGGTTAGGTTAGGGGTTAGGTTAGGTTAGGGTTAGGGTTAGGGTTAGGGGTTAGGGTTAGGGTTAGGGTTAGGGTTAGGGTTAGGGGTTTAGGGTTAGATTTAGGTCAGGTCAGGTCAGGGTTAGGGTTAGGGCTAGGCTAGGCTAGGGCTGGGGATGGGGCTTTGCCTGGAGGCTAGGGCTGGAGCTAGGGGCTAGGGGGGCTAGGGCCTCGGCTAGGGGCCTATGAGGCAAGGGCTGGGGCTTGGGTGCTAGGGGCTAGGCTAGGGGATCGGGCTAGGGGCTGGGGGCTAGGACTAGGACTAGGTTAGGCGGCTGGGCCTGGGCTAGGGCTTGGGGCTGGGGCTGGGGGCTAGTGGACTAGGGGGCTAGTGCTAAGGCTAGGAGGCTACGGCTGGGGCTAGGGGGATAAGGCTAGGCGGCTAGGCTAGGCTGAGGCTAGAGGCTAGGGGGGATAGGTTTGGGGCTAGGGATAGGGCTAGGCTGGGGACTAGGGCTGGGGCTGAGGGCTAGGACTAGGGCTAGGACTAGCGGGCTGGGGCTAGGGGGCTAGGGGCTAGGGGCTGGGAGGCTAGGCTAGGAGGCTAGGGCTGGGGCTAGGGGGATAAGGCTAGGGCGGCTAGGCTGGGGCTGAGGCTAGGAGGCTGGGGGATAGGTTTGGGGCTAGGGATAGGGCTAGGCTAGGGGCTAGGGCTAGGCTGGGGGCTAGGACTAGGGCTAGGACTAGCGGGCTAGGGGCTAGGGGCTAGGGGCTAGGGGGCTAGGAGGCTAGGGGCTAGGAGGCTAGGGCTAGGGCCAGGTGATAGGGCAAGGGTGTTGGGCTTGCAGGCTGGGGCCAAGGGCTAGGGCTAGGTTAGGGTTAGGGTTACGGTTAGGTAAGGGGTCAAGGGTTAGGGTCAAGGTTCAGGGCCAGGGTCAGGGTAGGGCCAGGACCAGGGCTGTCAGAGTCAGCCAGGGCTGTCAGCATCAGGCCAGGGCTGTCAGGTTCAGGGCCAGGGGCTGTCAGGTTGTTGGAAGCCGATTGATTCCTCGCCAGCAGAAACGCACTCGGGCACAAGGGTCCTTTGCAACAAGCCTTTATTACAGTCAATAGATGAAAGGAGGAGAGGAGAGCGGGCCCGGCCACCTCGCGGGTGCAGGCGGCGCTCGGATTGGCAGATGGACACCACGGTGTCCCGTGGCCCAGGTAGGGCAGGCAAGCCCTGGGCGGGAGAGGGAGGAGAAGAGGGAGGAGAGCGGCAGGGCCCAGAATTGGTGCTGTTTATATAAGCCCTGGTCGCACCTAAGTGACGTGTCAATACTCTGATTTGCTGCTCACTCTTTACCCCGCCTGATGACTCGGGCCCAGCAGGCTTAGAGTGCTTATGAAATTTTGCAACCCGCGCATGTACTGGACTGGAGGTTTTTTTTTTTTTTTACAGTTTTAAGGGCAAAATGTCCGCGCCACCTAGTGGCATCTGAGTCTCAGCTCTCTACATCCCCCTTTTGTTTTAATAAATGATAACTGCCTTAAAGCCTATCAGCGTGGCACAAGAGAACCCTAAGCTCGATCACGCGAGCTCCTTCTTTGAGGAGTAAGCGATCAAGAGCTTTAGGTTACTTCCTTACCCAGCAGGTGCAATGGAGACAAGTCCTCTGGGTGCAGGGGCTAAGGGAGAAGATTAAAAAGGAGGTGACACCCATTCCCGCAATGGAATAAAATTCCAGGGAGTGCAAGGGCTGTCATCCTCCTATCTAGGTACCATAGCCGCTAGGCAAAGGCAACATTGACTTGGATCACTCATCGACTCAGTGCAATGGGTAAAAGCCCTGAGGTGCATCGACTGAGTGTCACAGTCTGTTTTAATTTTTTAACATGGATAACCAAATTTTGGGAGATCCTTGTTTCAAGGCCACAAGTGTTTGCGAGATCGTGACCTAGTCACGCTTATGTTGGGTATTGAGTTTGCAGAACAACCAGAGTAAAAAACACTAAGCCACAACATAGTGCTGCACCAAACATTCCAACCCCCACCCAATCTTAAAATAAGAAAAGGCAGAAGAAACCCAGGGTAATAAGCCATCTGTGGGCTGCGAATCCACTCGAGTAGAATTAGTGGTCATCCTCGCGCCTCTGACTCTTCAAGTGGTAGCAGGTGTATTTGTTGAAAGATCATCTTCAGCTGTCACCAGCTTTACGTGAGGCGCTCCGATACCCAGAATGGATTGTTTTCTTCCTGTGGGAAAACACAGACAGCTCCCTGGATCTTATTAAGATAGGATCCGGGCCTTTCCATTGACCAGTTAAGACATCCTTCCATTTGATCATTTCCTTGGGCCTATTAGGCCTTAAGCAGTGGCGATCAGCCACCGAATGGCCTTGACTGTCCAAATTCAAAAATTGAGTGTGAAGAGTGCCAAGGAAACGGTCACTGTGGCACTGAGGGCAGAGCCTTCTGGACTCTCCCTTTTGTTTTATTAAGTAGGATTTTAGGGTGGGTGAGCATGTTCAATAATACCTGACATTGTGGGTTATATGGGAGACCGTTAGATGGGTCACTTTTATTGATGACAAAACTGTCCAAATTTTTGAGAAGTATAGGCCGCCCATTGTCAGTCTTTAGAATTTTGGGCTTTCCCCAGCCACTCCATGCCTCTAGGCAATGTTGAATAACATGGGCTGCCTTTTCTCCAGTCAGGGAGAAGCAAACACAACTCCAGAGCAAGTATCAACAGAAACATGCAAATATTGAAGTTTACCAAAAAATGAAATGTGAGTAACATCCATCTGCCACACTTGTAGTGGACGGATTCCTCTGGGATTAATCCCAACATGAGGCATAGGTAAGAACTGACAACAATTTTGACATTGGGTAACAATATCTCTAGCTTTTTTCTAGTTATGTCAAATCGAGGACACAATGTCTCAGATGTAACATGAAAACTTTATGAAACTCCTAGCCAATTCTAAATTTGAATTAATGTTAGGTTAGGTTAGGTTAGGGTTAGGTGTTAGGGTTTAGGTTAGGTTAGGATTAGGGTTAGGTTAGGATTTGGAATAGGGTTAGGGTTAGAGTATTAGGTTTAGGTTAGAGGGTGAGGTTAGGGTTAGGTTAGGGTTAGGGGGTTAGGGTTAGGGGGTTTGGGGTTAGGGTTATGGTGAGTGTTAGTGTTAGGGTTAGTGTTAGAGGTTAGGGTTAGGGTTAGAGGGTTAGGGCTAGGGTTAGGCTAGGGATTGGGGTTAGGGTTGGCTTGTGGCTGGGGTTGGGGTTGGGGATAGGTTTAGGGTTAGGGTTAGGGGTTAGGGTTAGGGTTAGGGCTATGGTTAGGGGTTAGGCCAGGGTTAGGGTTAGTGTTAGGTTAGTGTTAGGGTCAGTGTCAGGTTCAGGTCAGGGTTTGGGTTAGGGTTAGGCTAGGGCTAGGGTTGGGGCTGGGGCTGGGGCTGGAGGCTAGGGGCTGGGCCAGGGCTGGGGGGCTAGTGTTAGGGCTAGGGACTAAAAGGCTAGGCTTGTGCTGGGGGCTAGGTTGCTCGGGCTTGAAGGCTAGGGCTAGGGGCTAGGGGGCTAGAGCTGGGTCTAGTACTAGGACAACAGCTAGGGGGCTAGGGCTAGGTCTAGGTGCCTAGGGAACTAGGGGTTAGGCCTGGGGCTATGGGGGCTAGGGCTGGATCTAGGGGATAGGGCTAGGGGCCTAGGGCTAGTGCTGAGGCTAGGGAGCTAGGGGGCTAGGGCTGGGGCTAGGGCTAGGTGGCTAGGTCTAGGGCTAGGCGGCTAGGGCTGGGGCTAGGAGGCTAGTGCTAGGGGGCTAGGACTAGGGCTAGGACTTGGGGGCTAGGCTAGGGGCTGGGGGCTAGGGGCTAGGGGAGGCTAGGGCTAGGGGGCTAGGGCAAGGGGTTTGGGCTAGGAGGCTAGGGCTATGGGACTAGGGCTAGGTTAGGGTTAGGGTTTAGGGTTAGTGTTAGCGGGTCAAGGGTTAGAGTCAAGGGTCAGGCCAGGGTCAGGTCAGGGCCAGGACCAGGGCCGCCAGGGCAAGTGCCAGGACTGCCTTTACCAGGACCAGGGTTGCCAGGGCCAGGGCCAGGGCTGTCAGGCCAGGCCAGGGCTGTCAGGTCAGGGTCAGGGGCTGTCAGGGTTAGGGTTAGGGTTAGGGGTTATGGGTTAGAGTTAGGGTTAGGGTTAGGGGTCAAAGGTTAGGGTCAAGGATCAAGGGCCAGGGCCAGGTCCAGGGCTGCCTGGGCCAGGGCCAGGAGAGGGCTGCACAAGGGCTGCCAGGGCCAGGGTCATCAGGGCTATCATGGCCACGGCCAGGGCTGCCAGGGCTAGGACTGTCAGAGTCAGGGCCAGGGCTCTCAGGATCAGGGCCATGGCTGTCACGGCCAGGGCCAGTGCTGTCAGGGACAGGGCCAGGGCTGTCAGGGCCAGGGCCAGGGCTGTCAGGGCCAGGGTCAGGGCTGTCAGCGCCAGGGCCAGGGCTGTGAGAGTCAGGGCCAGGTCTGTCAGGTGTTGGAAGCCACGTGATTCGCCTGGCCAGCAGAAATGCATGCGGGCACAAGGGTCCTTCCGCAACTAGCCTTTATTACAGTCAGTAAATGAAAGGAGGAGAGGAGAGCGGGCCCCGCCACCTCGCTGGCGCCGGCGGCGCCCAGATTGGCCGGGACACAATGGCTTCCCGCGGGCCGCGCCAGGGCGGGCGAGCTCTGGGCAGGGAGAGGGGAGGAGGAGAGGGAGGAGAGAGCCAGAGCCCAGAATTGGCACTGTTTATACAAGCCCTGTTCTCACCTAAGTGACGTGTCCATACCCTGATTGGCTGTTCACTCTTTACCCCGCCTGATGACTCGGGCCCAGTGTGCTTAGCCTGCTTATGCAATTTGGCGCGAACCCAGCATGCGCACTGGAGGTTATTTGTTACAGTTTTGAGGGCAAATGTCAGCGACACCTAGTGGTGTCTGAGTCTCAGCTCTCCACATCCCCCTTTGTTTTAATAAATGAAAACTGCCTTAAAGCCTATAAGCGTGTGGGTTATGGTTAGGGTTAGCGTTTGGTTATCGTTAGGGTTAGTGTTAGGGAGTTAGGGTTAGGGTTATATCACTTTTCAGTTTTCCTGTATTCCTAATTGAGCCAGTGACACACATGTGACTTAGTTTACAAAGTTGTGCTTTTATGCGTTTATGTTCTTTCATTGGAAATTTGTTCCTTTTAGGAAAAAGTTAGCATTAAGGTTAGGGTTAATGTTAGGGTTAGGGTTAGGGTTAGGGGTTAGGGTTAGGTTTAGGTTAGGGTTAGTTTTAGGGGTAAGGGTTTTGGTTATGGTTAGGGTTAGGGTTATATCACTTTTCAGTTTTCCTGTATTCCTAATTGAGCGAGTGACACACATGTGACTTAGTTTACAAAGTTGTGCTTTGTGTTTCTGTTCTTTCGATGAAAACCTGTTTCTTTGCAGTACAGTTCAATACATCACTTTTCAGTTTTCCTATATTCCTAATTGAGCGAGCGACACACATGTGATTTACTTTACAAAGTAGTGCTTTGCGTTTCTGTTCTTGTGTTAGAAACTTGTTTCTGTGCTGTACAGTGTGATATATCACTTTTATTTTTCCTGTTATAATAATTGAACGGGACACACGTATGTGAATTAGTTTACATTGTTGTTCAGTTCTTTTGTTCGAAACTTGTTCCTGTGCTGTACAGTGCGTTATATCACTTTTCAGTTTTCCTGTATTCCTAATTAAGCGAGTGGCACACATGTGATTTAGTTTACAAAATAGTGCTTTTCGTTTCTGTTCTTTCCTTAGGAACAAGTTAGGGTTAGGATTAGGGTTAGGGTTAGGGTTAGGGTTAGGGTTAGGGTTAGGGACTTATGGTTAGGGTTAGGTTATAACACTTTTCAGTTTTCCTGTTATAATAATTGAACAGGCGAAACGAATGTGAATTAGTTTACAAAGTTGTGCTTTGCGTTTCTGTTCTTTTCATGAAAACTTGTTTCTTTGCCGCACATTTGATTTTTAATTTTTTCAGTTTCCCTGTATTCCTAATTGAGTGAGCGACACACATGTGATTTACTTTACAAAGTAGTGCTTTGTGTCTCTGATCTTCCATTGGAAACTTGTTCCTGTGCTGTACAGTTTGATATATCACTTTTCAGTTTTCCTGTTATGATGATTGAATGGGTGATACGAATGTGAATTAGTTTACAAAGTTGTGCTTTGCGTTTCTGTTCTTTGATGGAAAATTGTTCCTGTGCTGTACAGTTGGATATATCACTTTGCAGTTTTCCTGTTATAATAATTGAATGGGCGACACGTATGTGAATTAGTTTACAAAGTTGTGCTTTATGCTTTCTGTTCTTTTTGATGAAAACTTGTTTCTTTGCCATAATTTCCATATATCGCTTTTCAGTTTCCCTGTATTCCTAATTGAGTGTTTACACATATGTGATTTAGTTTAGAAAGTAATGCTTTATGCGTTTCTGTTCTTCTGTTGGAAACTTGTTTCTGTGCTGTACAGTGTGATATATCGCTTTTCAGTTTTCCTGTTATAATAACTGAATGGGGACACATATGTGAATTAGTTTACAAAGTTGTGCTTTGCGTTTCTGTTCTTTCGATGGAAATTTGTTCTTGTGCTGTACAGTGTGTTATATCACTTTTCAGTTTTACTTTATTCCTAATTGAGGAAGTGGCACACATGTGATTTGGTTTACAAAGTAGTGCTTTGCGTTTATATTCTTTCATTGGAAACTTTTCCTGTTAGGAACAAGTTAGGTTAGGTTTAGGTTAGGTTAGGGTTAGGTTTAGGTTAGGTTAGGTAGGTTTAGGTTAGGGTTAGGTTAGGTTAGGGTTAGGGTTAGGGGTTAGGCCTTTATGGTTAGGGTTAGGGGAAAATTGTTTCTTAGGTTAGGATTAGGGTTATATCACTTTTCAGTTTTCCTGTAAAAATAATTGAACAGGCAACACGAATGTGAATTAGTTTACAAAGTTGTGCTTTGCGTTTCTGTTCTTTCGATGAAAACTTGTTTCTTTGCCATACATTTCGATTTTTCGCTTTTCAGTTTCCCTGTATTCCTAATCAAGTGAGCTACACACATGTGATTTAGTTTACAAAGTAGTGCTTTGCTTTTCTGTTCTTCTGTTGGAAACTTGTTTATGTGCTGTACAGTGTGATATATCACTTTTGAGTTTTCCTGTTATAATAATTGAACGGGCGACACGTATGTGAATTAGTTTACAAAGTTGTGCTTTGCGTTTCTCTTCTTCCGATGGAAACTTGTTTCTCTGCCGTACAGTGCGAGATAACACTTTTCAGTTTTCCTGTATTCCTAATTGAGCGAGCAACACACATGTGATTCCATTTAAAAATAGTGCTTTGCTTTACTGTTCCTTCGTTGGATACTTGTTCCTTTTAGGAACAAGTTAGGTTAGGTTAGGTTAGGGTTAGCGTTAGGGTTAGGCTTAGGTTTAGGGTTAGGGTTAGGCTTAGGGTTAGGGTTCAAGTTAGGGTTAGGGTTAGGTTAGTGTTAGGGTTATGATTAGGTTAGGCTTAGGCTATGGTTAGGGTTAGGGTTGGTAGGGTTATGGTTAGGGTTAGGGTTAGGGTTAGTTTTAGGTTAGGGTTAGGTTAGGTTACAGGGTTACGGTTACAGGGTTAGGGTTAGCGTTAGGGTTAGGGTTATATCAATTTTCAGATTTCCCGTATAATAATTGAACAGGTGACACGTATGTGAATTAGTTTACAAAGTTGTGCTTATGCGTTTCTGTTCTTTTCGATGGAAACTTGTTTCTGTGCCATACAGTCTTGAGATAACACTTTTCAGTTTTCATGTATTCCTAATTGAGCGAGCGACACACATGTGATTCCTTTAAAAATTTGTACTTTTCTTTTCTGTTCTTTTCGTTGGAATCATGTTCCTGTGCTGTATGGTGCGATATATCACTTTTCAGTTTTCCTGTATTCCTAATGGAACGGGAAACACACATGTGATTTTGTTTCAAAGTAGTGCTTTACCTTTCTTTTCTTACATTAGAAACTTCTTCCTGTACTCCAAAGTGGAAGATATCACTTTTTAGTTTTCCTGTATTCCTAATTGTGCAGGTGACACACATGTTACTTAGTTTACAAAGTTGTGCTTTACATTTCTGTTCTTTCATTGGAAACTTGTTTCTGTGAGGTACAGTGCAAGATATCACTTTTCAGTTTTCCTGTATTCCTATTTGAACGGGCAGCACACATTTGATTTATTTTCCAAAGTTGTGCTTTGCATTTCTGTTCTTTCATTGGAAAATTCTTTCTATGCTCTAAAGTGAGATATCACTTTTCAGTTTTCCTGTATTCCTAATTGAGCAGGCGACACAAATGTGATTTAGTTTAAAAAGTTGTGCTTTGCCTTTCTATTCTTTTTTTGGAAATTTGTTTCTATGCACTACAGTGGGAGATATCACTTTTCAGTTTTCTTGTATTTCTAATTGAACGGGCTACATACATGTTACTTAGTTTACAAACTTGTGATTTACATTTCTGTTCCTTTTGGAATCATCTTTCTGTGCACTACAGTGGGAGATATCACTTTTCAGTTTTCCTGTATTCCTAATTCAGCCGGCTTTACACATGTTAAGTAGTTTGCAAAATTGTGCTTCTTTGAAAAATTGTTTCTCTGCTGTAAAGTTCGATATATCACTTTTCAGTTTTCCTGTAGTCCTAATTGAGCGAGCCACAAACATGTGATCTAGTTTACAAAGTATTGCTTTGTGTTTCTGTTCTTCTTTGGGAAATTTGTTCCTGTGCTGTACAGTGTGATATATCACTTTTCAGTTTTCCTGTATTCCTAATTGAGCGAGTGACACACATGTGATTTAGTTTACAAAGTAGTGCTTTGCATTTATGTTCCTTCGTTGGAAAATATTTCCTGTTAGGAATAAGTTAGCGTTAGGGTTAGGGTTAGGTTAGGGTTAGGGTTAGGGTTTGGGTAGGGTTACGCAGGGTTAGGGTTAGATTAGGTTAGGGTTAGGGTTAGAGGTTAGGGTTAGGGTTAGGTTAGGGGTCAGGGTCAGGGTCAGGGTCAGGTTCATGGTCTGCGTTAGGGTTAGGGCAGTTTAGGGTTAGTATTAGGTGTTAGGGTTAGGGTTAGGGTTAGGTTTAGGAGTTAAAGTCAGGGTTAGGGTTAGGGTTAGGGGGTTAGAGTTAGGGTTAGGGTTAGGAGGTTAGGGTTAGGGTTAGGATTAGGGTTTAGGGTTAGGGTTAGGGTTAGGGTTAGGTTTAGGGTTAGGGGTTAGGGGTTAGTGTTAGGGTTAGGGGGTTAGGTTTAGGGTTTTGGTTAGTGTTAGTGTTAGGGGGTTAGGGTTAGGGTTAGGGTGTTAGGGTAAGGGTTAGGTTTAGGGGTTAGGGTCAGGGTCAGGGTCAGGGTCAGGGTCAGGGTTAGGGTTAGGGCTAGGGATAGGGCTAGGGCTGGGGCTGAGGCTGGGACTGGAGGCTAGGGCTGGAGCTAGGGGGCTAGGGGGCTAGCGCTAGCGCTAGGGGGCTAGGAGGCTCTGGCTGGGGCTAGGCGGCTATGGGGCTAGGGCTAGAGGGCTAGGGCTAGGGGCTAGGGGGCTAGGGATGGGACTAGGACTAGGACTAGGGCTGGGGGCTAGGGCTAGTGCTAGGGCTAGGGGGCTAGGGCTAGGGGGATAGGGGACTAGGAGGCTAGGGCCAGGGCTATGGATAGGGGGCTAGGGCTGGGGCTAGGTGGATGGGGCTACGGGGCTAGGGCTAGGGCTGAGGCTAGGGGACTAGGGGCTAGGGCTGGGGCTAGGGTTAGGGCTAGGGCTAGGAGGCTAGGGCTTGGGCTAGGGGCTAGGGATGGGGCTAGGGGCTTAGTGCTAGGGGGCTAGGACTAGGGCTAGGACTAGGGGGCTAGGGCTAGGGGGGCTAGAAGGCTAGGAGGCTAGGAGGCTAGGGCTAGGGGGTTAGGGCTAGGGCTAGGGGCCTAGGGCAAGTGGGCTAAGGCTAGCAGCCTAGTGCTAGGGTTAGGTTAAGGGCTTAGGGTTAGGGTTAGGTGGTCAAGGGTTAGGGTCAAGGGTCAGGGCCAGGGCCGGGGTCAAGGCCATGACCAGGGCCTCCAGGGCCAGGGACAGGGCTGCCAGGGCCAGGGCCAGGACTGTCAGGGTCAGGGCCAGGGCTGTCAGGGTCAGGGCCAGGGCTGTCAGGGTCAGTTTCAGTGCTGTCAGAGTCAGGGTCAGGGCTGTCAGGGTTAGGGTTAGGGGTTAGGGGTTCGGTTTAGGGTTAGGGTTAGGGTTAGGGTTAGAGGGTTATGGTTTATGGTTAGGGTTAGGGTTAAGGTTAGGGGGGTAGGGTCAGGGTCAGTGCTGTCAGGTTCAGGGTCAGTGCTGTCAGGGTTAGGGTTAGAGTTTAGGGGTTAGGGTTAGGGGTTAGTGTTAGTGGGTCAAAGGTTAGGGTCAAGGGTCAAGCGCTAGGGCCAGGGCTAGGGCTGCCAGGGCCAGGGCCAGGGCTGCCAGGGCCAGGGCCAGGGCTGCCAGGGCCAGGCCAGGGCCATGGAGAGGGCTGCATGTGCTGCCAGGGCCAGGGCCATCAGGGCTATCAGGGCCACGGCCAGGGCTGCCAGGGCCAGGGATGTCAGAGTCAGGGACAGGGCTGTCAGGATCAGGGCCAGGGCTGTCACGGACAGGACCAGGGCTGTCAGGGCCAGGGCCAGGGCTTTCAGGGCCAGGGCCAGGGTTGTCAGGGTCAGGGACAGGTCTGTCAGGGTGTTGGAAGCGGCGTGAATGTCTCACCTGCAGAAACGCACGCAGGCAGAATGGTCCTTCCGTAACAAGCCTTTATTAAAGTCAATCGATGAAAGGAGGAGAGGAGAGCGGGCCCGGCCACTTCGCGGGCGCAGGTGGGGCTCCCATTGCCCGAAGGACACCTTGGCGTCCTGCAGGCCGCGGCCAGGGCGGGAAAGCCGCGGGCATGGAGAGGTGGAGGAGGAGAGGAAGGAGAGCGCCAGGGCCCAGAAGTGGCACTGTTTATATAAGCCCTGGTCGCACCTAAGTGATGTGTCAATACCTGATTGGCTGCTCACTCTTTACCCGCCTGATGACTCGGTCACAGAGTGCTTAGCGTGCTTATGCAATTTGCGCAACCAGCGCATGCGTTCTGGAGCGTTTTTTTTTTACAGTTTGGAGGGCAAAATATCAGCGCCACCTAGTGGCATCAGAGTCTCAGCTCTCCACCTCCCCCTTTTGTTTTAATAAATGAAAACTGCCTTAAAGCCTTTAAGCGTGGCACAAAAGAGCCCTAAGCTCGATCAAGCGAGCTCCTTCTTTGGGGAGTAAGCGACCAAGAGCTTTAGATTACTTCCTTACCCCACCAGGTGCAATGGAGACAAGTCCTCTGGGTGCAGGGGCTAAGGGAGAAGATTAAAAAAGGATGTGACACCCATTCCCGTGCAATGGAATAAAATTCCAGGGAGTGCAAGGGCTGTCATCCTCCTATCTAGGTACCATAGCCGCTTAGGCAAAGGCAACATTGACTTGGATCACTCATCGACTCAGGGCAATGGGTAAAAGCCCTGAGGTGCATCGACTGAGTGTCACAGTCTGTTTTAATTTTTTAACATGGATAACCAAATTTTGGGAGATGATCCTTGTTTCAAGGCCACAAGTGTTTGCGAGATCGCGACCTAGTCACGTTTATGTTGGGTATTGAGTTTGCAGAACAACCAGAGTAAAAACACTAAGCCCCAACATAGTGTTGCACCTAACATTCCAACCCCCACCCAATCTTAAAGTAAGAAAAGGCAGAAGAAACCCAGGGTAATAAGCCATCTGTGGGTGATGAATCCACTCGAGTAGAATTAGTGGTCATCCTCGCTGCCCTTGACTCTTCAAGTGGTAGCAGGTGTATCTGTTGAAAGATCATCTTCAGCTGTCACCAGCTTTCCTGTGTTCTTTTTCGCGATATATCACTTTTCAGTTTTCCTGTATTACTATTTGAACGAGAAACACACATGTGATTTAGTTTACAAATTAGTGCTTTGCATTTCTGTTCTCCTGTTGGTAACTTATTTCTGTGCTGTACAGTGGCATATATCACTTTATCCTTTTCCTGTTATAATAATTGAACGGGCAACACGTATGTGAATTAGTTTAAAAGTTGTGCTTTGCTTTTCTGTTCTTTTGTTCAAAACATGTTCCTGTGCTGTACAGTGCGATATATCACTTTTCAGGTTTCCTGTATTCCTAATTGAGAGAGTGACACACATGTGATTTAGTTTACAAAGTAGTGCTTTGCGTTTATATTCTTTTTTTGGAAACTTGTTCCTGTTTGGAACAAGTTAGGTTTCGGTTTAGTGTTAGGGTTAGGATAGGGTTAGGGTTAGGTTTAGGGTTAGGGTTATATCACTTTTCAGTTTTCCTGTTATAATAATTGAACAGGAGACACGTATGTGAATTAGTTTACAATGTTGTGCATTGCGTTTCTGTTCTTTGGATGGAAACTTGTTCCTGTGCCGTACAGTGTGACATAACACTTTTCAGTTTTCCTGTATTCCTAATTGAGCGAGCAACACACATGTGATTTAGTTTACTAAGTAGTGCTTTGCTTTTCTGTTCTTTGTTGGAAACTTGCTCCTGTGCTGTACAGTGCGATATATCACTTTTCAGTTTTCCTGTATTCCTAATTGAGCGGCGACACTCATGTGATTTAGTTTACTAAGTAGTGCTTTGCTTTTCTCTTCTTTCGTTGGAAACTTGTTCCTGTGCTGTCCAGTGCGTTATATCACTTTTCAGTTTTCCTGTTATAATAATTGAACGGGCAACACGTATGTGAATTAGTTTACAAAGTTGTGCTTTGTGTTTCTGTTCTTTCGATGAAAACTTGTTTCTTTGCCATACAATTCGTTATATCACTTTTTAGTTGTGCTGTATTCCTAATTGAGCGAGCAACACACATGTGATTTAGTTTACAATGTAGTGCTTTGCTTTTCTGTTCTTTCTTTCAAAACCTGTTCCTCTGCTGTACAGTGCGATATATAACTTTTCAGTTTTCCTAATTGAGCAAGCGACACACTTGTAATTTTGTTTACAAAGTAGTACTTTGTAGGAATAAGTTATGTTTAGTGTTAGGTTTAGGGTTAGGGTAGGGTTAGGGTTAGGGTTAGTGTTAGGGTTAGTGTTAGTGTTAGGGGGTAGGATTAGTGTTAGGTTATGGTTAGGGTTATATCACTTTTCAGTTTTCCTGTTATAATAATTGAACAGGCAACACCTATTTGAATTAGTTTACAAAGTTGTGCTTTGCGTTTCTGTACTTTTCGATGGAAACTTGTTTTTGTGCCGTACAGTGCGAGATAACACTTTTCAGTTTCCTGTATTCCTAATTGAGCGGCGACACACATGTGATTCCAATTAAAAGTAGTGCTTTGCTTTTCTGTTCTTTTTTCAAACTTGTTCCTCTGCTGTACAGTGAGATATATCACTTATCAGTTTTCCTGTATTCCTAATTGAGCTAGTGACACACATGTGATTTAGGTTACAATATAGTGCATTGCGTTTATGTTCTTTGAATGGAAACTTATTCCTGTTATGAACAAGTTAGCGTTAGTGTTAGTGTTAGGGTTAGGGTTATGGTTAAGGGTAGGAGTTAGGGTTAGGGTTAGGATTAGGGTTAGGGTTAGGGTTAGGGTTAGGGTTAGGGTTAAGGTTAGGGTTAGATTAGGGTTATGGTAGGGTTAGGGTTAGGGTTAGTGTTAGGCTTAGGGTTAGAAAGTTAGGGTTAGGGTTAGGGTTAGGGTTATATCATTTTTCAGTTTTCCTGTTATAATATTTGAACTGGCGACACGTATGTGAATTAGTTTACAAAGTTGTGGTTTGCTTTTTTGTTCTTTGGTTGGAAACTTGTTCCTGTGCTGTACAGTGCGATATATCACTTTTCAGTTTTCCAGTATTCCTAATTGAGCAAGCGACACACACGTGATTTAGTTTACAAAGTAGTGCTTTGCATTTATGTTCTTGGGTTGGAAACTTGTTCCTATTAGGAACAAGTTAGGGTTATGGTTCGGGTGAGGGTAGGGTTAGGGGGTTAGGGTTAGGGTTAGGGTTAGGGTTAGGGGTTAGGGTTAGTGTTAGGGTTATAGTTATTGTTAGGGGGTTAGGGTTTGGGTTAGGGTTAGGGTTAGGGTTATGTCACTTTTCAGTTTTCCTGTTATAATAATTGAACAGGCTACACGTATGTGAATTAGTTTAAAAAGTTGTGCTTTGCATTTCCGTTCTTTCGACGAAAACTTGTTTCTTTGATGTACAGTTCGATATATCACTTTTCAGTTATCCTGTATTCCTAATTGAGCAAGTGACACAAATGTGATTTAGTTTACAAAGTAGTGCTTTGCTTTTCTGTTCTTTTGTTTGAAACTTGTTCCTGTGCTGTACAGTGTGATATATTACTTTTCAGTTTTCCTGTATTCCTAATTGAGTGAGCGACACGCATGTACTGTAGTTTATAAAGTTGTGCTGTGCTTTTTTGTTCATTTGTTGGAAACTTGTTCCTGTTAGTAACAAGGTAGGGTTAGGGTAAGGGTTAGAGTTACAGTTAGGGTTAGGGTTAGGGTTAGGGTAGGGTTAGGGTTAGGCTTAGGGTTAGGGTTAGGGGTTAGGGTTAGGGTTAGGGTTAGGGTTAGGGTTAGGGTTAGGGTTAGGGTTATATCACTTTTCAGTTTACCTGTTATAATAATTGAACAGATGACACGTATGTGAATTGGTTTACAAAGTAGTGCTTTGCATTTCTGTTTTTCTGTTTGAAACTTGTTTCTGTGCTGTACAGTGTGATATATCACTTTTCAGTTATCCTGTAATAATAATTAAAAGGGCAACACGTATGTGAAATAGTTTACAAAGTTGTGCTTTTCGTTTCTGGTCTTTCAATGGAAAGTTTTTTCCGTGCCATACAGTGCGAAATAACACTTTTCAGTTATCCTGTATTCCTAATTGAGCAAGCGACACACATGTTATTCCGTTTAAAAGTAGTGCTTTGCTTTTCTGTTCTTTCGTTGGAAACTTGTTCCTGTGCTGTACAGTGCATTATATCACTTTTCAATTTTCCTGTTATAATAATTGAACAGGCGACACACATGTGAATTAGTTTACAATGTAGTGCTTTGCTTTTTCAGTTCTTTCATTGGAAACTTGTTCCTGTGCTGTACAGTCACGATATATCACTTTTCAGTTTTCCTGTATTCCTAATTGAGAGAGTGACACACATGTGATTTTGTTTACAAATTAGTGCTTTGTGTTTATGTTCTTTCCTTGGAAACTTGTTCTTGTTAGGAACAAGTTTCCTACCTTGTTCTTGTTAGGAACAAGTTAGGGTTAGGGTTTGGGTTTGGGTTAGGGTTAGGGTTAGGGTAGGGTTAGGGTTAGGGTCAGGGTTTAGGGTTAGGGTTAGGTTAAGTTAAGTTAGGGTTAGGTTTAGGGTTAGGGTTAGGGGTTAGGGTTAGGGTTAGGCTTAGGGTTATGGTTAGGGGTTAGTGTTAGTGTTAGGGGGGTAGGGTTAGGGTTAGGGTTAGGGCTAGGGTTATATCACTGTACAGTTTTCCTGTTAAAATAATTGAAAGGGTGACAGGTGTGTGAATTAGTTTATAATGTTGTGCTTTGTGTTTCTGTTCTTTCGATGAAAACTTGTTTCTGTGCCTTATGGTGCAAGATAACACTTTTCAGTTTTCCTGTATTCCTAATTGAGAGAGCGACACACATGTGATTCCGTTTAAAAGTAGTGCTTTGCTTTTCTGTTCTTTCGTTCGAAACTTGTTCCTCTGCTGTACAGTGCGATATATCACTTATCAGTTTTCCTGTATTCCTAATTGAGCTAGTGACACACATGTGATTTAGTTTATAATGTAGTGCTTTGCGTTTATGTTCTTTGGATGGAGACTTATTCCTGTTATGAACAAGTTAGCGTTAGTGTTAGTGTTAGAGTTAGGGTTATGGTTAAGGATTGGAGTTAGGGTTAGGGTTAGGGTTAGGGTTAGGGTTAGGGTTATGGTTATGGTAGGGTTAGGGTTAGGGTTAGTGTTAGGGTTAGGGTTAGAAGGTTAGGGTTAGGGTTAGAAGGTTAGGGTTAGGGTTAAGGTTAGGGTTAGGGTTATATCACTTTTCAGTTTTCCTGTTATAATACTTGAACTGGCGACACGTATGTGAATTAGTTTACAAAGTTGTGCTTTGCTTTTCTCTTCATTTGATGGAAACTTGTTTCTGTGCCATACATGCGAGAAAACACTTTTCAGTTTTCCTGTATTCCTAATTGAGCGAGCGATACACATGTGATTCCGTTTACAACTTAGTGGTTTGCTTTTCTGTTCTTTCGTTGGAAACTTGTTCCTGTGCTGTACAGTGCGATATATCACTTTTCAGTTTTCCTGTATTCCTAATTGAGCGAACCACACACATGTGACTTAGTATAGAAATTAGTGCTTTGCTTTTCTGTTCTTTCATTCGAAACTTTTTCCTCTGCTGTACAGTGCGATATATATCACTTTTCAGTTTTCCTGTATTCCTAATTGAGCGAGCGACACACATGTGATTTAGTTTACAAAGTAGTGCTTTGTAGGAAAAAGTTAGGGTTAAGGTTCGGGTTAGTGTTAGCGGATGGTTAGGGTTAGGGTTAGGTTTAGTGTTAGGGGGTTAGGGTTAGTGTTAGGTTATGGTTAGTTTTAGGGTTATATCACTTTTAAGTTTTCATGTTATAATAATTGAACAGGCAACACGTATGTGAATTAGTTTACAAAGTTGTGCTTTACGTTTCTGTTCTTTCATAGAAAAATGTTCCTGTGCTCTACAGTGCGATATATCTCTTTTCGGTTTTCCTGTATTCCATATTGAGCGAGAGACACACATGTGACTTAGTTTATAAAGTACTGCTTTGCTTTTCTGTTCTTTCGTTCGAAACTTATTCCTGTGCTGTACAGTGCAATATATCACTTTTCATTTTTCCTGCATTCTTAATTGAGCGAGTGACACACATGTGATTTAGTTTACAATGTAGTGTTTTGCTTTTCTGTTCATTCTTTGGAAACTTGTTCCTGTGCTATACAGTGCGTTATATCACTTTTCAGTTTTCCTGTTATAATAATTGAACAGGCGACACGTATGTGAATTAGTTTACAAAGTAGTGCTTTGCTTTTTTGTTCTTTGGTTGGAAACTTGTTCCTGTGCTGTACAGTGCGATATATCACTTTTCAGTTTTCCAGTATTCCTAATTGAGCAAGCGACACACATGTGATTTAGTTTACAAAGTAGTGCTTTGCGTTTATGTTCTTGGGTTGGAAACTTGTTCCTATTAGCAACAAGTTAGGGTTATGGTTCGGGTTAGGGTAGGGTTAGGGTTAGGGTTATGGTTAGGGTTAGGGTTAGGGGCTTAGGGTTAGTGTAAGGGTTATAGTTTTTGTTAGGGGTTAGGGTTAGGGTTAGGGTTATGGTTATGTCACTTTTCAGTTTTCCTGTTATTATAATTGAATAGGCTACACGTATGTGAATTAGTTTAAAAAGTTGTGCTTTGCATTTCTGTTCTTTCGATGAAAACTTGTTTCTTTGATGTACAGTTTGATATATCACTTTTCAGTTTTCCTGTATTCCTAATTGAGCAAGTGACATAAATGTGATTTAGGTTACAAAGTAGTGCTTTGCTTTTCTGTTCTTTTGTTTGAAACTTGTTCCTGTGCTGTACAGTGTGATATATCACTTTTCAGTTTTCCTGTATTCCTAATTGAGTGAGCGACAAACATGTACTGTATTTAAAAATTTGTGCTGTGCTTTTCTGTTCATTTGTTGGAAACTTGTTCCTGGTAGGAACAAGTTAGGGTTAGGGTTAGGGTTAGAGTTATAGTTAGGGTTAGGGTTAGGGTTAGGGTTAGGGTAGTGTTAGGTTAGGCTTAGGGTTAGGGTTAGGGGTTAGGGTTAGGGTTAGGGTTATATCACGTTTCAGTTTACCTGTTATAATTATTGAACAGGCGACACGTATGTGAATTAGTTTACAAAGTAGTTTGTTTTGCTTTCTGTTCTTCTGTTGGAAACTTGTTTCTGTGCTGTACAGTGTGATATATCACTTTTCAGTTATCCTGTAATAATAATTAAAAGGGCAACACGTATGTGAAATAGTTTACAAAGTTGTGCTTTTCGTTTCTGGTCTTTCAATGGAAAGTTTTTTCTGTGCCATACAGTGCGAGATAACACTTTTCAGTTATCCTGTATTCTAATTGAGCAAGTGACACACATGTTATTCCGTTTAAAAGTAGTGCTTTGCTTTTCTGTTCTTTCAACAAACTTGTTCCTGTGCTGTACAGTGTGTTATATCACTTTTCAGTTTTCCTGTTATAATAATTGAACAGGCGACACATGTGAATTAGTTTACAAAGTAGTGCTTTGCTTTTCAGTTCTTTCATTGGAAACTTGTTCCTGTGCTGTACAGTGCGATATATCACTTTCAGTTTTCCTGTATTCCTAATTGAGAGAGTGACACACATGTGAATTTTTTTTTACAAAGTAGTGCTTTGTGTTTATATTCTTTCCTTGGAAACTTGTTATGTTAGGAACAAGTTTCCTACCTTTTTCTTGTTAGGAACAAGTTAATGTTAGGGTAGGGTTAGGGTTAGGGTTAGGGTTAGGGTTAGTTAGGTTTAGGGTTAGGGTTAGGGTTAGGGTTTAGGGTTAGGGTTAGGGTTAGGGTTAGGGTTAGGGTTAGGTTAGGTTAGGGTTAGGGTTAGTGTTAGGGTTATGGTTAGGGTTAGTGTTAGTGTTAGGGTTACCAGTTAGGGTTAGGGTTAGGGCTAGTGTTTTATCACTTTACAGTTTTCCTGTTATAATAATTGAAGGGGCAACAGGTCTGTGAATTAGTTTATAAAGTTGTGCTTTGTATTTCTGTTCTTTCGATGAAAACTTGTTTCTGTGCCTTACGGTGCGAGATAACACTTTTCAGTTTTCCTGTATTCCTAATTGAGCGAGTGACACACATGTGATTCCGTTTAAAAGTAGTGCTTTGCTTTTCTTTTCTTTCGTTGGAAACTTATTCCTGTGCTGTACAATGCGATATATCAATTTTCAGTTTTCCTGTATACCTAATTGAGCGAGTGACACACATGTGATTTAGTTTACAAAGTAGTGCTGTGCGTTTCTGTTCTTTCGTTCGAAACTTTTTCCTCTGCTGTACAGTGCGATATATATCACTTTTCAGTTTTCCTGTATTCCTAATTGAGCGAGGGACACACATGTGATTTAGTTTACAAAGTAGTGCTTTGTAGGAACAAGTTAGGGTAAAGGTTCGGGTTAGTGTTAGGGAAGGGTTAGGGTTAGGGTTAGGTTTAGTGTTAGGGGGTTAGGGTTAGTGTTAGGTTATGGTTAGTTTTAGGGTTATATCACTTTTAAGTTTTCATGTTATAATAATTGAACAGGCAACAAGTATGTGAATTAGTTTACAAAGTTGTGCTTTACGTTTCTGTTCTTTCATAGAAACATGTTCCTGTGCTCTACAGTGCGATATATATCTCTTTTCGGTTTTCCTGTATTCCTTATTGAGCGAGAGACACACATGTGATTTAGTTTACAAAGTACTGCTTTGCTTTTCTGTTCTTTCGTTCGAAACTTATTCCTGTGCTGTACAGTGCAATATATCACTTTTCATTTTTCCTGTATTCCTAATTGAGCGAGTGACACACATGTGATTTAGTTTACAACATAGTGTTTTGCTTTTCTGTTCATTCTTTGGAAACTTGTTCCTGTGCTATACAGTGCGTTATATCACTTTTCAGTTCTCCTGTTATAATAATTGAACAGGCGACACGTATGTGAATTAGTTTACAAAGTAGTGCTTTGCTTTTTTGTTCTTTGGTTGGAAACTTGTTCCTGTGCTGTACAGTGCGATATATCACTTTTCAGTTTTCCAGTATTCCTAATTGAGCAAGCGACACACATGTGATTTAGTTTACAAAGTAGTGCTTTGCGTTTATGTTCTTGGGTTGGAAACTTGTTCCTATTAGCAACAAGTTAGGGTTATGGTTCGGGTTAGGGTAGGGTTAGGGTTAGGGTTATGGTTAGGGTTAGGGTTAGGGCTTAGGGTTAGTGTAAGGGTTATAGTTTTTTGTTAGGGGGTTAGGGTTAGGGTTAGGGTTAGGGTTATGTCACTTTTCAGTTTTCCTGTTATTATAATTGAATAGGCTACACATATGTGAATTAGTTTAAAATGTTGTGCTTTGCATTTCTGTTCTTTCGATGAAAACTTGTTTCTTTGATGTACAGTTTGATAAATCACTTTTCAGTTTTCCTGTATTCCTAATTGAGCAAGTGACATAAATGTGATTTAGGTTACAAAGTAGTGCTTTGCTTTTCTGTTCTTTTGTTTGAAACTTGTTCCTGTGCTGTACAGTGTGATATATCACTTTTCAGTTTTCCTGTATTCCTAACTGAGTGAGCGACAAACATGTACTGTATTTAAAAATTTGTGCTGTGCTTTTCTGTTCATTTGTTGGAAACTTGTTCCTGGTAGGAACAAGTTAGGGTTAGGTTAGGAGGGTAAGTTAGAGTATAGTAGTTAGGTTAGTTTTAGTTAGGGTTGTTAGGAGGCTTAGTTAGGGTTTAGGGTTAGGGTTAGGGTAGGGTTAGGGTTAGGGTTAGGGTTAGGTTAGGGTTAGGGTTAGGGTTAGGGTTAGGGTTAGGTTATTTCATTAGGGGTTAGGTTAGTTAGGGTTAGGTTATATCACGTTTCAGTTTACCTGTTATAATTATTGAACAGGCGACACGTATGTGAATTAGTTTACAAAGTAGTGTTTTGCGTTTCTGTTCTTCTGTTGGAAACTTGTTTCTGTGCTGTACAGTGTGATATATCACTTTTCAATTATCCTGTAATAATAATTAAAAGGGCAACACGTATGTGAAATAGTTTACAAAGTTGTGCTTTTCGTTTCTTGTCTTTCAATGGAAAGTTTTTTCTGTGCCATACAGTGCGAGATAACACTTTTCAGTTATCCTGTATTCCTAATTGAGCAAGCGACACACATGTTATTCCGTTTAAAAGTAGTGCTTTGCTTTTCTGTTCTTTCGTTGGAAACTTGTTCCTGTGCTGTACAGTGTGTTATATCACTTTTCAGTTTTCCTGTTATAATAATTGAACAGGAGACACACATGTGAATTAGTTTACAAAGTAGTGCTTTGCTTTTCAGTTCTTTCATTGGAAACTTGTTCCTGTGCTGTACAGTGCGATATATCACTTTCAGTTTTCCTGTATTCCTAATTGAGAGAGTGACACACATGTGAATTTTTTTTTACAAAGTAGTGCTTTGTGTTTATATTCTTTCCTTGGAAACTTGTTATGTTAGGAACAAGTTTCCTACCTTGTTCTTGTTAGGAACAAGTTAATGTTAGGGTAGGGTTAGGGTTAGGGTTAGGGTAGGGTTAGGGTTAGGGTTAGGGTTAGGGTTAGGTTTAGGGTTAGGGTTAGGTTAGTTTAGGGTTAGGGTTTAGGGTTAGGGTTAGGGTTAGTGTTAGGGTTATGGTTCGGGGTTAGTGTTAGTGTTAGGGTTACCAGTTAGGGTTAGGGCTAGGGTTATATCACTTTACAGTTTTCCTGTTATAATAATTGAAGGGGCAACAGGTCTGTGAATTAGTTTATAAAGTTGTGCTTTGTATTTCTGATCTTTCGATGAAAACTTGTTTCTGTGCAGTACAGTGCGAGATAACACTTTTCAGTTTTCCAGTATTCCTAATTGAGCAAGTGACACACATGTGATTCCGTTTAAAAGTAGTGCTTTGCTTTTCTTTTCTTTCGTTGGAAACTTATTCCTGTGCTGTACAATGCGATATATCAATTTTCAGTTTTCCTGTATACCTAATTGAGCGAGTGACACACATGTGATTTAGTTTACAAAGTAGTGCTGTGCGTTTCTGTTCTTTCGTTCGAAACTTTTTCCTCTGCTGTACAGTGCAATATATATCACTTTTCAGTTTTCCTGTATTCCTAATTGAGCGAGGGACACACATGTGATTTAGTTTACAAAGTAGTGCTTTGTAGGAACAAGTTAGGTAAATGTTCAGGGTTAGTGTTAGGGAAGGGTTAGGGTTAGGGTTAGGTTTAGTGTTAGGGGGTTAGGGTTAGTGTTAGGTTATGGTTAGTTTTAGGGTTATATCACTTTTAAGTTTTCATGTTATAATAATTGAACAGGCAACAAGTATGTGAATTAGTTTACAAAGTTGTGCTTTACGTTTCTGTTCTTTCATAGAAACATGTTCCTGTGCTCTACAGTTTATATATCTCTTTCGGTTTTCCTGTATTCCTTATTGAGCGAGAGACACACATGTGATTTAGTTTACAAAGTACTGCTTTGCTTTTCTGTTCTTTCGTTTGAAACTTATTCCTGTGCTGTACAGTGCAATATATCACTTTTCATTTTCCTGTATTCCTAATTGAGCGAGTGACACACATGTGATTTAGTTTACAACATAGTGTTTTGCTTTTCTGTTCATTCTTTGGAAACTTGTTCCTGTGCTATACAGTCGTTATATCACTTTTCAGTTTTCCTGTTATAATAATTGAACAGGCGACACGTATGTGAATTAGTTTACAAAGTAGTGCTTTGCTTTTTTGTTCTTTGGTTGGAAACTTGTTCCTGTGCTGTACAGTGCGATATATCACTTTTCAGTTTTCCAGTATTCCTAGTTGAGCAAGCGACACACATGTGATTTAGTTTACAAAGTAGTGCTTTGCCTTTTATGTTCTTGGTTTGGAAACTTAGGGTCAGGGTTAGGGTTAGGGTTATGGTTAGGGTTAGGGTTAGGGGGTTAGGGTTAGTGTTAGAGTTATAGTTATTGTTAGGGGTTAGGGTTAGGGTTAGGGTTAGGGTTATGTCACTTTTCAGTTTTCCTGTTATTATAATTGAATAGGCTACACGTATGTGAATTAGTTTAAAAAGTTGTGCTTTGCATTTCTGTTCTTTCAATGAAAACTTGTTTCTTTGATGTACAGTTTGATATATCACTTTTCAGTTTTCCTGTATTCCTAATTGAGCAAGTGACACAAATGTGATTTAGTTTACAAAGTAGTGCTTTGCTTTTCTGTTCTTTTCTTTGAAACTTGTTCCTGTGCTGTACAGTGTGATATATCACTTTTCAGTTTTCCTGTATTCCTAATTGAGTGAGCGACAAACATGTACTGTAGTTTAAAAAGTTGTGCTGTGCTTTTCTGTTCATTTGTTGGAAACTTGTTCCTGTTAGTAACAAGGTAGGGTTAGGGTTAGGGTTAGAGTTACAGTTAGGGTTAGGGTAGGGTTAGGGTTAGGCTTAGGGTTAGGGTTAGGGGGTTAGGGTTAGGGTTAGGGTTATATCACGTTTCAGTTTACCTGTTATAATAATTGAACAGGTGACATGTATGTGAATTAGTTTACAAAGTAGTGCTTTGCGTTTCTTTTCTTTCGTTGGAAACTTGTTCCTGTGCTGTACAGTGTATTATATCACTTTTCATTATTCCTGTTATAATAATTGAACAGGCGACACACATGTGAATTAGTTTACAAAGTAGTGCTTTGCTTTTCGGTTCTTTCATTGGAAACTTGTTCCTGTGCTGTACAGTGTGATATATCACTTTTCAGTTTTCCTGTATTCCTAATTGAGAGAGTGACACACATGTGATTTTGTTTACAAAGTAGTGCTTTGTATTTATGTTCTTTCCTTGGAAACTTGTTCTTGTTAGGAACAAGTTTCCTACCTTGTTCTTGTTAGGAACAAGTTAGGGTTAGGGTTTGGGTTAGGGTTAGGTTAAGTTTAGGGTTAGGGTAGGGTTAGGGTTAGGGTTAGGATTAGGATTAGTGTTAGGGTTATGGTTAGAGGTTAGGGTTAGTTTTAGGTTACCGGTTAGGTTTAGTGGTAGGGCTAGTGTTATATCACTTTACAGTTTTTCTGTTATAATAATTGAAGGGGCGACAGGTATGTGAATTAGTTTACAAAGTAGTGCTTTGCTTTTCTGTTCTATCTTTCGAAACTTGTTCCTGTGCTGTACAGTGCGATATATCACTTTTCCGTTTTCCTGTATTCCTAATTTAGCGAGCGGCGAGGGCAAAGTGTCAGCGCCACCTTGTTGTGTCTGAGTCTCAGCTCTCCACATCCCCCTTTTGTTTTAATAAATGAAAACTGCTTTAAAGCCTTTAAGCGTGGCACAAGAGAGCCCTAAGCTTGATCAAGCGAGCTCCTTCTTTGGGGAGTAAGCGATCAAGAGCTTTAGATTACTTCCTTACCCCACCAGGTGCAATGGAGACAAGTCCTCTAGGTGCAGGGGCTAAGGGAGAAGATTAAAAAAGGAGGTGACACCCATTCCCGTGCAATGGAAAAAATTTCCAGGGAGTGCAAGGGCTGTCATCCTCCTATCTAGGTACCATAGCCGCTTAGGCAAAGGCAACATTGACTTGGATCACTCATCGACTCAGGGCAATGGGTAAAACCCCTGAGGTGCCTAGATAGGAGGATGGTAAAACTCCCCTGAGGAGTTTTAATTTTTTAACATGGATATCCAAATTTGGGAGATGATCCTTGTTTCAAGGCCACAAGTGTTTGCGCGATCGCGACCTAGTCACGTTTATGTTGGGTATTGAGTTTGCAGAACAACCAGAGTAAAAACACTAAGCCCCAACATAGTGCTGCACCAAACATTCCAACCCCCACCCAATCTTAAAGTAAGAAAAGGCAGAAGAAACCCAGGTTAATAAGCCATCTGTGGGCGATGAATCCACTCGAGTAGAATTAGTGGTCATCCCCGCCGCCCTTGACTCTTCAAGTGGTAGCAGGTGTATCTGTGGAAAGATCATCTTCAGCTGTCACCAGCTTTCGCGTGAGGCGCTCTGGTACCCAGAATGGATTGTTTTCTTCCTGTGGGAAAACACAGACAGCTCCCCTGGATCTTATTAATATAGGATCCGGGCCTTTCCATTCACCAGTTAAGACATCCTTCCATTTGATCATTTCCTTGGGCCTATTAGGCCCTAAGCAGTGGCGATCAGCCACCGAATGGCCTTGACTGTCCAAATTCAAAAAATTGAGTGTGAAGAGTGCCAAGGAAACGGTCACTCGTGGCACTGAGGGCAGAGCCTCCTGGACTCTCCCTTTTGTTTTATTAAGTAGGATTTTAGGGTGCGGTGAGCATGTTTAATAATACCCTGACTTTGAGGGTTATATGGGAGACCCGTTAGATGGGTCACTTTTATTGGATGACAAAAATGTCCAAATTTTTGAGAAGTATAGGCCGGCCCATTGTCATTTTTTAAAATTTTGGGCTTTCCCCAGGCACTCCATGCCTCTAGGCAATGTTGAATATCATGGGCTGCCTTTTCTCCAGTCAGGGGAGAAGCAAACACAACTCCAGAGCAAGTATCAACAGAAACATGCAAATATTGAAGTTTACCAAAAAATGAAATGTGAGTAACATCCATCTGCCACACTTGTAGTGGACGGATTCCTCTGGGATTAATCCCAACATGAGGCATAGGTAAGAACTGACAACAATTTTGACATTGGGTAACAATATCTCTAGCGTCTTTTCTAGTTATGTCAAATCGATGACACAATGACTGAAATGTAACATGAAAACCTTTATGAAACTCCTTAGCCAATTCTAAATTTGAATTAACGTTAGGGTTAGGGTTAGGGTTAGGGTTAGGGGTTAGGGGTTAGGGCTTAGGGCTAGTGTTAGGGTTAGGGTTAAGTTTAGGGTTAGGGTTAGAGGGTTAGGGTTAAGGTTGGTGCTGGGGTTGGGGTTGGGGTTGGGTTTGGGGTTGGGGTTAGGGTTAATGTTAGGGTTAGTGTTAGTGTTAGGGGTTAGGGTTAGGGTTAGTGTTAGGGTTAGGGGTTAGGGGTTATTGTTAGGGTTAGGGGGGTTAGGGTTAGGGTTAGGGTTTAGGGTATAGGGTTTAGGGTTTAGGGTTAGGGTTAGTGGTCTGGGTCACGGTCAGGGTCAGGGTCAGGTTAGGGTTAGGGTTAGGGGTTAGGGTTAGGGTTAGAGAGTTAGGGTTAGGTTTGGTTTATTGGTTGGGGTTGGGGTTGGGGTTGGGTTTGGGGTTAGGGTAAGGGTTAGGGTTAGGGTTAGTGTTAGGGGTTAGTGTTAGGTTTAGGGTTAGGGTTAGGGGTTAGGGGTTAGGGTTAGGGTTAGGGGTTTAGGGTTAGGGTTAGGGTTAGGGTTTAGTGTTTAGGGTTTAGGGTTATAGTTAGGGGTTCGGGTTGGGTTAGGGTTAGGGTTAGGGTTAGAGGGTTAGGGTTAGGGTAATAGGGTTAGGGTTAGGGTTAGGGTTAGTGTTAGGGTTAAGGGTTAGTTTGGGGTTGGGGTTGGGGTTTTAAAATTAGTTTGGGTTAGGGTTAGGGTTAGGGTTAGGATTAGGGTTAGAGTTAGAGGTTAGGGTTAGGGTTACAGGGTTAGGGTTAGTGTTAGGTTTAGGGTTAGGGTTAGGGTTAGGTGTTAGGGTTAGGGGTTGGGGTTAGGGTTAGGGTTAGGGTTAGGGGTTAGGGGATAGGGTTAGGGATAGGGTTAGGGTTAGGTGTTAGGGGTTAGAGTTAGGGTTAGGGGATTAGGGTTAGGGTTAGGGTTAGGGTTAGGGGGGTGAGGGTGAGGTGAGGTCAGGGTCAGGGTCAGGGTTAGGGGGGGTTAGAGTTAGGGTTAGGTTTTAGGGTTAGTGTTAGGGTTAGGGGTTAAAATCAGGGTTAGGGTTAGGGTTAGAGGGTTAGGGTTTTTTTTAGGGTTAGGGTTAGGGGGTTAGGGTTAGGGTTAGGGAGTTAGGGTTAAGGGGTTAGTATTAGGGTTAGGGTTAGTGTTAGGGTCAGGGTCAGGGTCAGGGTTAGGGTTAGGGTTAGGGCTAGGGCTGGCGCTGGGGCTGGGGTTGGGCTGGAGGCTAGGGCTGGAGCTAGGGGGCTAGGGGGCTAGGGCTAGGGCTAGGGGGCTAGGAGGCTAGTGCTGGGGCTAGGGGCCTAGCGAGCTAGGGCTACGGGGCTAGGGCTAGGGACTAGTGGGCTAGGGCTGTGGCTCGGACTAGGACTAGGGCTACGGGGCTAGGGCTAGGGCTAGGGGGCTTGGGCTAGGGGCTAGGGGGCCAGGGCTGGGACAAGGACTAGGACAAGGGCTAGAGGGCTAGGGCTGGGGCTAGGGGGCTAGGGCTAGGGGGCTAGGGCTAGGGCTGAGGCTAGGGGGCTAGGGGGCTCAGGCTTGGGCTAGGGCTAGGGCTAGGGCTAGGACGAGGGGGCTAGGGCTGGGGCTAGGGGGCTAGTGCTAGGGGGCTAGGACTAGGGCTAGGACTAGAGGGCTAGGGCTCGTGGGGTTAGGGGGCTAGGAGGCTAGGGCTAGGGGGCTAGGGTTAGGGCTAGGGGGCTAGGGCAAGGGGTTTCGGCTAGCGGGGTAGGGCTAGGGGGCTAAGGCTAGGGTTAGGGTTAGGGGTTAGGGTTAGGGTTAGGGGTCAAGGGTTAGGGTCAAGGGTCAGGGTCAGGGTTAGGGTCAGGGCCAGGACTAGGGTCGCCAGGGCCAGGGCCAGGGCTGCCATGGCCAGGACCAGGGCTGCCAGGTCCATGGCCAGGGCTGTCAGGGCCAGGGCCAGGGCTGTCAGGGTCAGGACCAGGGCTGTCAGGGTCAGGGTCAGTGCTGTCAGGGTCAGGGTCAAGGCTGCCAGGGTTAGGGTTATTGTTAGGGGTTAGGTTTAGGGGTTAGGGTTAGGGGGTCAAAGGTTAGGGTCAAGGGTCAAGGGCCAGGGCCAGGGCCAGGGCCAGGGCCAGGGAGAGGGCCACAAGGGCTGCCAGGGCTAGGGCCGTCAGGGCTATCATTGCCACGGCCAGGGCTGCCAGGGCCAGGGCTGTCAGAGTCAGGGCCAGGACTGTCAGGATCAGAGCAAGGGCTGTCACGGCCTGGGCCAGGGCTGTCAGGGCCAGGGCCATGGCTGTCAGGGCCAGGGCCATGGCTGTCAGGGCCAGGGCCAGGGTTGTCAGTGTCAGGGCCAGGTCTGTCAGGGTGTTGGAAGCCTCGTGATTCGTCTCGCCAGCAGAAACGCACGCGGGCACAATGGTCCTTCTGCAACAAGTCTTTATTACAGTCAATTGATGAAAGAAGGAGAGGAGAGCGGGCCCAGCCACCTCACGGGCGCGGGTGGTGCTCACATTGGTCGTGGGACACCGCGGAGTCCCGCGGGCCTTGGAGGAGAGGGAGAAGAGCGCCAGGGCCCAGAAGTTGCGCTGTTTATATAAGCCCTGGTCGCACCTAAGTGACGTGTCAATACCCTGATTGGCTGCTCACTCTTTAACCGGCCTCATGACTCGGACCCAGCGTGCTTAGCCTGCTTACTCAATTTGCGCAACCCGCGCATGCGTACTGGAGGTTTTTTTTTACAGTTTTGAGGGCAAAATGTCAGCGCCAACTAGCGGCGTCTGAGTCTCAGCTCTCCACATCCCCCTTTTGTTTTAATAAATGAAAACTGCCTTAAAGCCTATAAGCGTGGCACAAGAGAGCCCTAAGCTCGATCAAGCGAGCTCCTTCTTTGGGGAGTAAGCGATCAAAAGCTTTAGATTACTTCATTACCCCACCAGGTGCAATGGGGACAAGTCCTCTGGGTGCAGGGGCTAAGGGAGAAGATTACAAAAGGAGGTGACACCCATTCCCGTGCAATGGAATAAAATTCCAGGGAGTGCAAGGGCTGTCATCCTCCTATCTAGGTACCATAGCCGCTTAGGCAAAGGCAACATTGACTTGGATCACTCATCGACTCAGTGCAATGGGTAAAACCCCTGAGGTGCATCAACTGAGTGTCACAGTCTGTTTAATTTTTAACATGGATAACCAAATTTTGGGAGATGATTCTTGTTTCAAGGCCACAAGTGTTTGCGCGATCGCAACCTAGTCACGTTTATGTTGGGTATTGACTTTGCAGAAGAACCAAAGTAAAAACACTAAGCCACAACATAGTGCTGCACCAAACATTCCAACCCCCACCCAATCTTAAAGTAAGAAAAGGCAGAAGAAACCCAGGGTAATAAGCCATCTGTGGGCGATGAATCCACTTGAGTAGAATTAGTGGTCATCCTCGCCGCCCTTGACTCTTCAAGTGGTAGCAGGTGTATCTGTGGAAAGATCATCTTCAGCTGTCACCAGCTTTCGCGTGAGGCGCCCGGTACCCAGAATGGATTGTTTTCTTCCTGTGGGAAAACACAGACAGCTCCCCTGGATCTTATTAAGATAGGATCCGGGCCTTTCCATTGACCAGTTAAGACATCCTTCCATTTGATCATTTCCTTGGGCCTATTAGGCCCTAAGCAGTGGCGATCAGCCACCCGAATGGCCTTGACTGTCCAAATTAAAAAATTGAGTGTGAAGAGTGCCAAGGAAACGGTCACTCGTGGCACTGAGGGCAGAGCCTCCTGGACTCTCCCTTTTGTTTTATTAAGTAGGACTTTAGGGTGCGGTGAGCATGTTTAATAATACCCTGACTTTGAGGGTTAGATGGGAGACCCATTAGATGGGTCACTTTTATTGGATGACAAAACTGTCCAAATTTTTGAGAAGTATAG
>JAEOAE010001753.1:0-38982 GCA_036365155.1 Meriones psammophilus | reverse complement strand
CAGTGAGTGTATTGTCCCTGATGAGTTTCAATTTCAGCGGGTAGTTGGAGGCTTGGACTTTCCAGGTGTTGCAGGTTGATGAAATGCATGCTTAACATGTGACATGTGGATTCAAGCTGTGATGCCCTCTACTTTGACTGCAGTTGGTGTGGTGAGGGAGGATGTAATAAGGACCCTTCCACCAAGGTTCCAGATTCTGGTTGCCATGTCACTGCACATATACCAGATCTTCAACGTGGAACTGATGGGGCACCTAAAAGGACCCAGGCACATATGCACTGCCAACCTTGCTCCAAATCTCTTTCTGAATAAGGTGCAATTATTTCAGCCTGTACAAGTCAGAGTTACCACTAGTTATGTCAAGGGGGTCCCCAAGAAGAGTCAGGAACAGGAACCCATATAGTAGTTCAAAGGGAGTTAAGCCTAGTATAGAGAGAGTATTTCTGACCCTAAAGTGGGCCAAGGGAAGGAGCACCACCCTGTCACCGCCAGTCTTTATGTTCAATTTGGTGAGAGTCTCTTTGAGAGCTCTATTCATTCTCTCTACCTGTCCTGAACTTTTAGGTCTATAAGCACAATGTAACTTCCAATCAAGCCCCAGAAACCTGGCCACCTCCTGGCTTACCTGAACAACAAAGGTTGGTCCATTGTCTGACCCAATTACCTTTGGAATACCAAACCAAGGAAAATGTCTTCCAGAATTTTTTTGGCCACGATCAGGGCGGTTTACTTCTTTGTGGGAAAAGCTTCCACCCATCCTGAGAAAGTGTCTAAAAAAACCAGGAGATATTTATTGCTGTACCTGGATGGTTTACTTTCAGTGAAATCCACTTCCCAATGCATTCCAGGTCTAGTACCTTGTCACAGGCCAGCAGTGTCACTTGAGAGAGGGCTGGGAGAGAGAGAGAGACAGGGTGACACAGAGAAGGACACCAAGTCTACATGCTGATCCAGGTGTCGATTTAATAGACGTCAGGTTAACAAGTAGGCAAAAAAGTACAAGCAGTTTCTCATGTAGGAGCTTTACTTGGTCAAAACATAGGAGAGCTCACTCAAGGTTACACAGAGCCTTTTGTCTGGTAATTATGGTTGCACACAGTTTCTCAGGGTCAGAGCAGTCTGCTGTAGGACCACCAAGGTCAGTTTATAAGAAACTGGACTTTGAAAAATAGCCAAAGTTAAGAGGCAGGGTTACACTGCTCAGATGCCATTAACACCAAATTTGCCATTAACTCCAAAAAGTCTGCCACAGTTCCTCTCAGCGGCTTCCCTGGGCTCTGGAAACTCTCACCTATGTTTACACACTGGCAAGGTTCACACGTCCTAGTCACTCACTCAGTCAAGGTGGTGAGGTTTAGTATTCAGTACTGGGATTGGCGGGCAACTTCAGCCAATTTCTTTGCCCTCAAGTGAGTCCATTTATACATTTGAGTTATTAATCTCTCCGCATCTTCCTGTGGTAGAATGATCTTACCTTTGGAGTTTATCCATGCCCCCAAGTCAGTGTCAAATATTCCCTTTTTTGCCACATTAACTTAAAGTCACTTTCTGAGTAGTTTAGTCATTCTTCTCTAGAAAGGTCAGCAGTTAGTACCACTGGGATAGAGTTTCCTCTAGCAGCTACTTTAGCCTCCTGATCGGCCATGTTATTCCCCTTTGCTGCCCTGGAAGTCCCCTTCTGCTGTCCTGGGCAATGAATAATGCTTACCTTGTCCAGCAGCAACTAGGCATTGAGCAAAGCCAAAATCTTGTTATTATTTTTTATCTCTTTACTGGCTGATGTTAGCAGGCCTCTCTGCTGATAGATGGCCCCCGTGCTCATGGGCTGTTGGTAAGGCGAACAAACTATCAGTGTAAATGTTTATCTTTTTGCCCTTTTCCAGAGATAATGCTTGGGTTAAAGCAATCAATTCAGTTCGCTGAACAGATGTGCCCTCCGGCAACGCCTGGGCCCATATTACCTTATGTCCATCTACTACTGCTGCCCGTGCCTTTCCCTTCCTGTTCTCAAAAAACTGATCCCATCCATACAGTATGTTACCTCGGCATTGGGCAGAGGCTGATCTTTCAATTCCTTTTGCAATCCCTGTTCCTCTGCTAGAACCTGCAAACAATCATGCTCCAGGGGCTGGATTTCTGGATCCTGCAATATGGTGGCAGGGTTTAGCCTTGTAGCCCGAGCAAAGATGACTCTATCTATTCAAGAGCAAGGCCTGGCATTGTGTCATGTGGGCATTCATGAGCCAGCAATCAGGTGGATGCCTTATGACACTCTCAAGGACATAAGGAGCATAGATGGTGAGGTCCTGTCCCAGAGTCAGTTTGTCTGCATGTTATACTAGTGCCGCCACTGCTTCTATTATTGCCAGGCAGGTTGGCCATCTTGCCACTACTGAATCAAGTGTTTTGGATAGATAGGCTACCGGTCTCTTCCAGGGTCCAATTTTCTGTGTTAGCACCCCATTGACCATTCCCTGATTCTCAGCCACATAGAGATAGAAGAGTTTGGTTACATCATGGAGTCCCAATGCTGGAGCCAATATTAAGGCTTGTTTGATATTATCAAATGCAGCTTGTTCATCCTTTCCCCAGATGAAAGAGTCATTGCCCTTTGTAAGGGCATGCAGAAGGGCTGCCATCTTGGCAAATCCCGGAATCCACAGCCAGCATAACCCTGCCATACCGAAAATTTCCCTCAGTTGTTCAGTAGTCCCTGGAGGGGGAATATGAAATACAGTCTCTTTTCTAGCCTCCGAAGGCCATCTCTTTCCCTCTTTTAATATATATCCCAGATAACTGACCTGCAGGATGGGAGTTTTTCGCTGTAGCTGAGCTCACCCATCTCTTGCAACAGCTGGTCGGTGGCATCAAAACAACTTTCTTTACAATCTGCTGCTAATAGTATATCGTCCACATATTGGAGATGAGTTACCTGGGGATTGGTGGCCTGGAGGTGCACCAGGTCTAGGTGTAGGGCTTCATCTTCCTTTTGGGACAATCCTGGATCCAGTGTCCTTTCTCCTTGCAATAGACACACTGATCCTTAGACAGAGGGCCCTCTGATTTCCAGGAACTCTCTCCTATCATTATGACTGCACTGTGGTGGCCAGGATCTTAGTCAACTTTCTGTCTTGCCTCTTATCCTTTCTCTTTCTCTCACTTCCTGCTCTTTTTGCTTTCTTTCCTCTTTTCTCTTCTTTCATCTCCCGGCTGTAAAAAACCTTTCTGCTACCTGCACTAAATCCTTTAACGACTTTTCCTGTAAACCCTCTATTTTCTGGAGTTTTCTACAAATATCTGTGGCTGACTGGTCTATAAAGATTATAGTCACCATTGTCTTATGCTCATCTGAGGTAGGGTCATAAGGTGTAAACCAGCTATATGCCTCCATCAGCCATTGAAGAAAGGCTGTGGGAGATTCATCTGGCTACTGAACCATCTCTCTTACCTTCATCAAATTGGTGGGCTTTTGAGCGCCCCATGGACACATGATATTAGAGTCTGGCGGTAGACCTGAAGGCATTCCCTACCTCGGATACGTTGTAATCCCAGTTGGGGTGGGTGAGGGGAAAGCCATCATCAATCTCATTAGGGAGGATGGAAGGCCTCCTGTCCTTTCCTGGCACAGTCTTTCTTCCTAAAGGAGGACCCGTCTCCTTCCTCACTAGTCAAAAGGGCCTGCAAGAGTTGCTGGCAATCATCCCACGGGCTGGTGTGAGAATAGGACATATTCAAAGAAAGATGTGCCTTGTATCTCACCTCCAAGACATGATAGTCACAGCCTGTCCTATAATAAAGTCATCCATCAAGAAAGTCAAAGAAGCAAATAATGATAGAGACAAAAAGAACAAGACAGGCAATTTGACAAGGACATCCTTATGGGTGGTACCACAGAATTCTGATTGAGAGGCTGCCTCACAGCAGCTGTCTCTGAAGAGAAACGGATGGGAGGAAGACCATCCCAGACCTAGCCTCCCAAATGGAACTGAATGTCCTCCAGTTCCCAGTCAATCAATATTCTGACAAATATGTCGATCCCAGTGATTGAGCAGATGACCAAAAAGGTCCAGATAGGTGACTAAAGAGAAACAGTGGTATACCAGAAATCAGACTAACCTGTTCCGAGCTCGACCTCTGAGCCCAGTCTGTTGAGGGTTAAGAAAGGGCATGCTGTTTTCCGGGCAACGCACCAAAATGTAAGACCTAGAGTCTCACTGCTCAGGAGCTCAGGATTGTGCCCTTCACAGGAAAACTCACAGACCACAACTCAATGCAATAGCAAAAGGTTTTATTGCTGTCGAGATAGGTCGCACCTCCAAAGACAGGACATGAGCCTGAACATGCAAAGCACAGTGTTTTTATGCCTGAAAATCAGATCACTTTTGCTCTATACTTTACAGCTGGTTGTTTCTCAGAACAGTTCACCCTGCCCTTCAAGAGCTATCAGCACCTGGCTTCAATTCAAATAATCACAGTTTTATTTCTCATTCCCAGGTGGTCCCTCATTTGTTCTGATGATGAAGTCACTGAATAATGTCATGTTGCAGTGTTAAGGGTGCAGGGATCTGTTTAGGAGCCTGTGCAAAACAACCGCCTCATTCAGTAAGGTAATTCAAGGCCCTGGAGAAGACTGTTCACCAACTTCATACAGAGATTGGGTTCAGCTCTAAAGAGGGCAGTACCAGACTGACACCAGATAAGCACTGATGCCATTGTTGGCACATGATACTGCAAATACCACATGTAGGAGAGCATTTAGAGCATGAAAAGGAGGAGCGGCCCCAAGAAATGAATGATTAAGAGAGACAACTGCTATTGGCAATCAGGAACATCATGGTGACCTCAGAGGACAAGGTACAGCTGGAGTTCCCAGTTCTCAAAACACCACCAGGTGTGCTCTTTTGGGTGAATCCGGGAATTTACCAAAAAAAAAAAAAAAAACAAAACAAAAACTGTGAGGTTAAAATCTCTAGAACGCAAAATAGGAGATGTGTTAACACAGAGACAAGTGGTCCCTTTACTCACAGAAGGGAACAAGCAGATTCCTGCTCCAAGGGAATGCAAAGGTTCCCAGGGTTTCATGGAAGCTGTGGCAAGGGAAAGCACTGGTCTAGGGATCACTGCTCTGAGAGGGACATACAGGCTAACCTCTTGCAATCAGGAAACCAACAGAGGGTCCTGTCAGGCTTAGGCGCCTCATGCAACAATACGAGCTATCTCCCATCAGGCAGCCATGAGGTACTAGGCAGGTAGGAAAATCTCAACTGAGGATTTCAGATTTGATACACACCACTGCATGCAGCAGCACAGCTTTGCATCTGGCTGCAGATAAACCTCTGACCCTATCCGCAAGGGTTCTATGTTACAAAGGAAATACAGCTGTTTATGGACCTGTGTCTTCAGGGATGGTAAAGAGGATCTCTGGAAGAAGCAGAATAACTTCTACAGGATCTATTGTACACCCAGGTACTGTTGATGGGGACTGCAAGGAAAAAGTTAAAATTATGGCACATGTAAAACAGGAGATGCAAAAATAAGGCAGGGGTAGAACTGCTCAGCTGTTACTGTTCTCCTCCATCTAGGGCAAAGCCACACCCTGAAGAACAACAGGCACATTTGGCAGTACCGGAAATTGTGTGTTCTGGAAAACACTGCCTAATGATCAGAGATCCAAATTAATGGCAGCAATAAATGTTGTTCCTTGAAATGAAGGAAATGACTTCAGTATCCTCTCCCAAAAGTCTTGGGATCCACACTGTGTGCTTCTGAAGGTTCATACAGCTTCTAGGAATCTGTAAAATTTCTCCAGTAGGACAAAGTGTATGGTAGATTAAATAGGTGGAACCAGAGGAAAAAAGAGGGAACTTGACACCTTCTGTGGCCTGCCACTGAAGGAGAAATTCAGAAATAATTCCAGGAGTCTTTCTGCAGGATAAGTCTACTCTTTGCCCAAATGCTTAGACTTGCAGGGTCCTAACCATATTTAGATTGTTGAAATCATACACCGGGAGACTGGAGCTCAAAGGAACTTAAGGCAGATGGCACACGCAGAGTGCAAGATCTGTTCTAGCCACGTTCCTCCTTGAGCATCAGCCAGAGCTGAATGAATGACCTTGTTAAAGTAGGCAAAGACTTCTCCTGGCTTATGCCTCTTCTCTTGCCTGATCATCAGAAGCCATGCCTTAGACTCTCCCATAAACTCCTTGTGGGCCAACACAGGTGCGTACTGTGAGCTAAGCAGTGGAATTTGGGTAGAACACAAGGCCAACTGTTTCTGGAAAGGCTGCTTTAGGGTGGGGTATGGGAAAATTCGCAGGAGGAAGGAAGGGTTTCACAGTTTGGAAGCAGAAGAGCGTTCCACGTTTTGGCCTGTAATTGGAGGCCTCGAGGGAGTGGGTGGGGCCTCAGGATGGTATTTAAGGGTGAGCAGCAGACCCCTTTACGCATTTGCCATAGTCTGCACTTTCCTGGGTGTTGTTGTGAGTACACACTGGAGAGGAAGAACTCCTGTCAAAGTGTCCTCGGCAGGATGGAAGATCAGGCAGATGTGGGTGGCTGCAGTAAGACAAAGACATCCTGGCATCAAAAGACTGCTTGGCAGGCCAAGCAGAAGGAGGTCTTGCTCTCAGTTTTCGCCAAGACACCTTACCCGAGCTTCAGGACCAGGCAGGAACTGGCCAGGAATTCGGAGTTCCAGAGTCCTCCATCCGCGTGTGGTTTCAAAACCGCAGAACTAGAACTGGCATGTCGAGGAAGACCTCAAAGCAGACCACCGCAGGCTCCAGCCATGAAGCCTCCCAACAGCCTCCTGAAAAGCTTGTCGCCAGGGTACAACAAGCAAGAGGCCCGCCCTCAGAACGGAGAAGGCCTCGAACGCGGCTTAGTCCAGCACAGATCAGCATGCTAGTGCAAGCTTTGGAGATCTCTCCATCTCCAGACTATGCCACGAGGGTGCAACTGGCACTGAGCACAGGTTTGCCTGAGGACACCATCCACATATGGTTCCAGAACAGAAAGGCCAGGCAGAAAGGCCACACTGGAGGCAGCACAGCTAAAGGTGAGGACCTGCCTGCCTCTCCTGGCCCGGAAAGGGCTCCTGGAGCATTGTGTTGCATTGAGCAGGAGGCTTCCCGGGACAACTTGTTGACATCGGGTTCTGCAGGAGGCCAGTGTGCAGAAGCCTTGATGTCAAGACCCGAGCTCACCTTCTTCACAGAGGCCTACCCAGAATCCAGCGACTCCTGCCCTGTCCAGCTCTTCCTGGAGCAACCGGTGAGAACAGTGGAAGAGGAACAGGGACCAGCCGCTCTGGACCCAGATGTACCATGGGAGCAGATCGAACCAACACTCGAGGCTCCTCTCACGGAAGAAGAATATCAGGCTCTGTTGGACGATATTTGACCGCATTGAGAATGCCCAGAATTGGGACTGTAAAACCCCGTTGCCTGGACCCTAACCTGACCAATTTCTCAGAGACTCCAGCCAGAAATGAGCTTGGGCAGATGCTCAGACTTGCACCTAAGAAAGGTGCAGAGCTCTAGGGATCCTGAGTAAGTGTTGGGGAAAAGATGGAAGGCCCTGGAGGTGTGAGGAACCTCACAAGAAGACCAACAGAAACAGCTGACCCAGCCCCCAGGAGTCTTGCAGAGACTGAGCCATCAAATAAGGAGCATGCTTGGTCTGGACCTAGGGACCCTGCACATACGTAGCAGGTGGGAGGTGAATCCTTGTGCTTAATGTTGGTTGCCCTACAAGGGAGGTGTTGTGGAGTGGCCCAGCAGCGGTGGAGAGTTGTTTCTAACCTGGAGTTTGTTGTTTCTAACCTGGACGGTATTTGAAGGACAGTTATATAATGTTAGCTTCAATTATGATCAGGATAAATATGTAATTTGTCTGCTATTGTACTCTGCATCATTAAATTATTTTTAGGAATTGCTATGACCTGGTTATTCTTTTCATTTGGAAGTTAATGTAAAGAGGAGATATGAACCTTCTTCTTGAGGATTTCAGTGTATATGAAGGTGAGTTGAGGCAACCAGCCTCATGGACTAAGCCACTGATAGATTCCTCGATTTTCCACTTTTAGCCATCCACTGTTGAATTAATTCACTCACAGATTGTAAATCATTCTCATAAATCCTTTCCTATAAAGAGAGAGTTAGAGGGAAAATAAACTATGCATACAATCATCTTTCACATAGAACTACCAAATTTTCTGCTTTTAATTATGTCATGTAATTTATTCAGAAATCACTTAAACAATAGTAACTGACATATGAGGAGTTACAGAAAAAAGTATTCATCATCATGCAAAGTCAAAATGCTACATAAATTTTTGGGTATATTAATGGACCAGGAGTTAACTTTTTTGATGCAGTTGCATTCTAAAATATCATAATTGAATTACAAGTATTTTAATTTTTGCAGCATTTATATATAGTTTATTTTTACCTCAAATTAGTCCCTTCTTTGTCTCAATTTCCTCAACACACATTAAAGTTTGTGTTCATTTTTCATTTTCTTAAGTTACAGAAATTTCATTTCATATGGGGATAACACCACGAAAATTAACTGTTCTATGCATGACACTACTCATACCAAAACAGCATTCAAATAATAAGTAGACCTATCAGAATCACACTAGAATTCTCAGCAGAGATTATGAAAGCCAGAAGGGCTTGGATGGATATCATGCAGACACTAAGAGACCGCCGATGCCAACCCAGACTACTATACCCTGTATATATGCAGCCATCCAGCACTACAGAAGATACTAGAAGGAAATCCCCAACCTAATAATATGAAATACACTCCAGAAAATACATTGAGGCCCACACCATGAGAGGAAGTCCATGCCTGACACTGCCTGGATGACCATGAACCAGAGTCAAGATAGCCTAGAGACACACGATATCTGTAAACATGACAGGCAACATATGTCAATGAAAGATACTCTGCTATAATCATAGATGAGTGCCTAGCCCAATTGTCATCAGAGAGACATCACCCAGCGTCTGATGGGAACAGATGCAGAGACCCATAGCCAAAGACAATGATATACCCAGGGGAACCCCAGAAATGAGGGAATACGTTATTGTAGGAACCAGAGATATCAAGGACACAACAAGAGCATGGCCCACTGAGTCAATTGGGCTCATAGGGGATCACAGAGTCTGAAGGACAAAAACATAAACATGCTATGAGTCTTGTGACCTAGGTTGTTGGCATATACCTTATGATTATTATCCTCATGTCGCTGAGGGACTTCCAACAGTGAGAATGGGGGTGTCTCTAACTCTTTTTCCTGCTCTCCCTATACTTTCTCTCCTCGTGTATTGCTTTGACCAACTCTGATGTGAGGGATTATTCCTAGTCTTTTTGTAACTTGTTAGGCCATCAGATTTTTTTTTCATTGAAAATAAAGAAGCAGTAGATCTGAAGGAGATGTGAGGTGGGCAGAGTAGAGGTGGATAGATTGTTGCTGGGAGGAGTGGAGGAAGAGGAAACTGCAGTTGGGATGTAGTGCATGAAACAACAACAAAAATAAAATGCTAAAACAAAATAAACTGTCAGCAGCTCAGGCTGTTGGTGATCACCTGCATTTCTAGCACTCAGGAAGTTTAAGGTAGGTGGATCTCTGTGAGTTCAAGCACAGGCTGTTCTATAAAGAGAGTCCGGGACAGCCAAAATTATTCAGAAAAATCCTGTCTTCAAACAAAAGAAATCTGTCAGCATTTTGTGTTTCATCTTTAGGAACTTTGTTTTATGTCCCACTTTATTAATTTTTATTTTTAATATTAGATACAGCTTGTTAACTTTGTATCCCAGCTGTAGCCCAGTTCCTCATCACCTCCCTATCCCACCTTCCTTCCCTCATCTCCTCCCTACCCCTTTCCAAGTCCGCTGATAGGGGAGGGCCTCCTCCTGTTCCAACTGACCCTTGCTTATCAGGTATCATCAGGACTGGCTGCAATGTCCTCCTCTGTGGCCTAGCAAGTCTGATCATTCCTTGGGGGGGGAGGGAGAGGTCAATGAGCCAGCCATTGAGTTCATGTCCGAAATAGTCCTTGTTCCACTTAGTATGGTAACCAATTGGATGCAGAGCTAACATGAACTACATTTGAGCAGGGGTGCTAGGTTATATGCATACATGGTCCTTGGTTGGAGATACAGTCTCATAAAAGACCCCTGTGCTCTGATATATTTGGTCCTTGTGGAGTTCCTGTCCTCTCTAGGTCACACTAATTCCGCCTTCTTTCATATGATTTCCTGTGCTCTGCCCAAGGTTTGGTTATTAGTCTCAGCATCTGCTTTGATACACTGCTAGGTAGAATCTTTCACAGGTCCTCTGTGGTAAGCTTCTGTCCTGTTGTTTTCTCCTATGTCCATCCCATTTGTCTTACTATGTGAGGATTGATCATCTTAATCCATGTCCTCTTTCTCATTTTTTTTCTTTAGGTGTACAGATTTTAGTATGTTTATCCTATCTTATAGGTCTAGCATCCACTTAAAAGTGAGTGTATACCATGTATGTCTTTCTGCTTCTGGGATACCTCACTCAGGATGATCTTTTCTAGATTCTTTTGTTGTTTCTTCACGTTTATATCTCATGACTTCTTTGAATGGTCTAGAATTAAACCTGTCTGTTGTGTAGCTGGTAAAGAGGTTTCCCATTTTATAAGCTGCTTCGCCACCTAAAGAATGGATTGCAAAAACGTTTTAATTTCATATTGTAAGATCTGGAGTCTCACTGCTCAAGAGCTCAGGATTGTGCCCTTCCCAGGAACACTCACAGACCACAACTTGATGCAAAAGCAAGAGTTTTATTCCAATTGCGATAGGGTCCCCCCTCTAAAGACAGGAGACGACACTGAACATGCAAAACATAGGGTTTTATAGCTGAAAGTCAAACCTCTTTTGCTCTATACATTGATTGGTCAGCAAGAATAGCATGAAGATAGTTTACACCTGGTTTTAGATAGTATACAGCTGCTTGTAGATAGTTTACAGGTGGTTGTAGATAGTTGTTCTCAGAACAGTTGCCCCTTTCCTTCAAGAGTTATCTACACCTGACTTCAATTCAAATAATCACTGTTGTTTTTCTCATTCCCAGGTGGTCTCTCACACCCCCCTTTTTTGCTTCAATTTTAACCCTAAAATTGTGGGTCAACCTCATGGAGAGGTTGATACTCTTTCTGGAGCTTCAGGACCTGAACTGCACTTATCCTTTCCCTGACAAAGGGGAGTTCTGGTCGGAGAGTTTATTGTTCCTGATGAGTTTCAGTTGCAGCAGGTTGCTGTAGGCTTGGACTTTCCAGGTGTTGCAGGTTGATGAAGAGCAGGCTTAACGTGTGACACATGGATCCAAGCTGTGATGCCCTCTATTTGATGGCATTTGGTGTGGTGAGGAGGATGTAATAAGGACCCTTCAACTGAGATTCCAGATTCTGGCTGCCATGTCATCACACATATACCAGATCTCCAACCTGGAACTGGTGGGGCACCTCCAAGGACCCGGGCACATATGCACTGCCAACCTTGCTCCAAATGTCTTTCTGAATAAGCTGCAATTCTTTCAGCCTGTACAAGTCAGAGTTACCACTAGTTATGTCAAGGGGGTCCCCAAGAAGAGTCAGGGAACAGGAACCCATATAGTAGTTCAAAGGGAGTTAAGCCTATATGGAGAGAGTATTTCTGCCCCTAAAGAGGGCCAAGGGAAGGAGCACCACCCTGTCACCGCCAGTCTTTATGTTCAATTTGGTGAGAGTCTCTTTGAGAGCTCTATTCATTCTCTCTACCTGTCCTGAACTTTTAGGTCTATAAGCACAATGTAACTTCCAATCAAGCCCCAGAAACCTGGCCACCTCCTGGCTTACCTGATCAACAAAGGTTGGTCCATTGTCTGACCCAATTACCTTTGGAATACCAAACCAAGGAAAATGTCTTCCAGAATTTTTTTGGCCATGACCAGGGTGGTTTATTTCTTTGTGGGAAAAGCTTCTACCCATCCTGAGAAAGTGTCCACAAAAAACAGGAGATAATTATTGCCTTACCTGGATGGTTTACTTTCAGTGAAATCCACTTCCCAATGCATTCCAGGTCTAGTTCCTTGTCACTGGCCAGCAGTGTCACCTGAATACCACCTGAGAGAGGGCTGGGAGAGAGAGAGAGAGACACAGGGTGATACAGAGAAGGACACCAAGTCTACATGCTGATCCAGGTGTCGATTTAATGGACGTCAGGTTAACAAGTAGGCAAAAAAGTACAAGCAGTTTCTCATGTAGGAGCTTTACTTGGTCAAAACATAGGAGAGCTCACTCAAGGTTACACAGAGCCTGCTGTCTGGTTACTATGGTTGCACACAGTTTCTCAGGGTCAGAGCAGTCTGCTATAGGACCACCAAGGTCAGTTTATAAGAAACTGGACTTTGAAAAATAGCCAAAGCCAAGAGGCAGGATTCCACTGCTCAGATGCCATTAACTCCAAATTTGCCATTAACTCCAAAAAGGCTGCCACAGTTCCCTCTCAGCTGCTTCCCTGGGCTCTGGAAACTCTCACCTATGTTTACACTCTGGCAAGGTTCATATACCCTGGTCCTTTATTCAGTCAATGTGGTGAGGTTTAGTATTCGATACTGGGATTGGCGGACAACATATGAGTTATTAATCACTCAGCATCTTCCTGTGGTAAAATGATCTTACCTTTGAAGTCATTCTTTCCCCCCTGTTGGTGTCAAATATCTCCTATTTTTGCCATATTAACTTTAAGTCACTTTCTTAGTAGTTTAGTCATTCTTCTCTGGGCAGTTCAGCAGTTAGTACCACCGGGACAGAGTTTCCTCTAGCAGCTGCTTTGGCCTCCTGATCGGCCATGTTATTCCCCTTTGCTGCCCTGGAAGTCCCCTTCTGCTGTCCTGGGCAATGAATAATGCTTACCTTGCACATGGGCTGTTGTGAAGGTGTACTGACTATCAGAGTAGGTGATTCTTTTTACCCTTTCCCAGAGTTAATGCCTGGGTTAAAGCAATCAATTCAGCTCACTGAGCAGAAGTGCCCTCAGCAACGCCTGGACCCATATTACCTTATGTCCATCTACCACTGCTGCCATTGCCTTTCTTTCCTGTTCTCCCAAAACTGCTCCCATCCATATAGTATGTCATCTCACAGTAGGGGGAGAGAAGCTGATCTTTCAAGTCCTTTTGCCATCCCTGTTACTCTGTTAGAACCTGCAAACAATAATGCTCCGGGAGCTGGATTTCTGGATCTGGCCATAAGGTGGCCAGAGCAAAGGTGACTCTATCATTATTCAAGAGCAAGGCCTGGCAATGTGTCATGTGGGCATTCATGAGCCAGCAATCAGGTGGCTGCCTTATGACACTCTCAAGGGCATGAGCAGCATAGATGGTGAGGTCCTGTCCCAGAGTCAGTTTGTCTGCATCTTTTACTAGTGCCACCACTGCCGCTACTATTCACAGGCAGATTGGCCATCTTGCCACTACTGAATCAAGTTTTTTGGATAGATAGGCTACCAGTCTCTTCCAGGTCTAATTTTCTGTGTTAGCACCCCTTTGGTCATTTCCCGATTCTGGTCACATAGAGATGGAAGGGTTTGGTTACATTAGGGTGTCCCAATGCTGGGGCCGATATTAAGGCTTGTTTGATATTATCCAATGCAGCTTGTTCATCCTTTCCCCAGATAAAAGAGTCATTGCCCTTTGTAAGGCCATACAGAGGGGCTGCCATCTTGGCAAATCCCAGAATCCACAGCTGGCAAAACCCTGCTACACCTAAAATTTCCCTCAGTTGTTTAGTAGTCCATGGAGGGGGAATATGAAATACAGTCTCTTTTCTAGCCTCTGATAGCCATCTCTTAACTGGCCTGTTTCCTGCAGAGCTGGGCCTTTTTTGCAGACACTCTATAGCCGAGGTCACCCAGCTCTTGTAAAAGCCAGTCGGTGGCTTTAAGGCAGGTTTCTTTACAATTTGCAGCTAATAGAATGTCATCCACATATTGGAGAAGAACCTGTCGATTGGTGGCCTGGAAGTGTGCCAGGTCCCAGTGTAGGCCTTCATCAATTATAATAGAATTTTTAAATCCTTGAGGAAGTTGAGTCCATGTAAGCTGGCCTGGTACCCCTGAGTCTGGGTCTTTCCATTCAAAACCAAAAATGTCTTGGCTGGTAGGGCTGAGTTGGAAACAACAACAACAAAAATGTGTCCTTAAGGTCCAGTACTGTATACCAAACCCTGTGAGGGGGAAGGGAACTCAACAGATTTCATGGGTTGGGCATGATAGGTGTAAGTCCATGATCTGTTTGTTAACTTCCCTCAAGTCCTATACGGGTTGATAGTCGTTGCTCCCAGGCTTCTGAACTGGCAGCAATGGAGGTTTCCAGGTGGATTGGCACCTTTTGAGAACCCCTAGGTCAAGGAGCCACTGTATGTGAGGGCGAATCCCATCACGGGCTTCCTTAGACATCGGATATCATAGCAGTGCGACTGGGATAGCCTGAGGCTTCAGCTCTATTTGAACTGGGGGCTGTCTCTCTGCTTTTCCTAGGCCATCCGTTTCAGCCCATGCCCTGGTACATCTCTGTAGCGAGTTCTCTTTTGTATTTGTTCGTTCATTCATTCATTTGTTTGTTTTTTAGACAGAATTTCCTTGTGTAGCCTTGGCTGTCCTAGACTCATTTTGTAGACCTGGCTAGCCTCAAATTCAGGCCTCTTCTTCCCTGAGTGCTAGGATTACAGGTATGTGCCACCATGCCCAGCTAACAAAGATTGAGTTCTAAAACAGGCAGGGCTATGTAGAAATATCATGGATTTAAATGATCCCCCAAAATGTACTATGTATCTCAAATTATAGGGTATTTTTTTCTCCTCAGGGATAGTCCACAGAGCTGGGTCCTGGTAGTGTTCCTGGTCCTGGTCCTCAGAGCCTAGCTCTTGGCCCAGTGGGGCCCCAAAATTCTGCTGTCAAGCACTGGCCCTGTTGGGCTTTTTTAATGGGGCTCAATCTTTCCCAGTAGACCCCCTGCACACCAACTACAAACCTGGCAGCATCTTTTATAGATGGATGCACATGCCCAACTCGCAGGAAACTTTCGACAAAAACAGGCTCCATACCCCTTGGCTCAGCCAGGACCACAGCCCAGGAATGGCTCCACCACTGTGGGCATATGGGGAGGCTCCATCTCGAATACATCAATTAAGTTGAGTAAGCAACAACTTTTTAATTATAATATGAAACCAACAACAACGCAACAGTGAAAAACAGCAATTTAAAAATATACAAAATAAAGGGAATCTTTTCTCTAAGGGGAGCAGCTGTTGGGTGCAGCTCAGCCGGCAATTGTACCAACTATATGTCTACCTTGGGCAGTGAGGACAGGTGCCCCCAAGTGCACCACAGTGGATAGAAACAGTAGCTCATCCGTCAGGTCCACAAGGGCCTGTGAGTCCTCTGATGCTAAAGCCGGAAGTTGCACTGGTCTAGCTTCTGGCAAGACTGGGGGTCCCACAGTCATGGGATCCAGGAGCTCAGCATCTTCTTGGGGCTTAACATCTGACCCTGTACCCAGGCTCCATTTCTCCTGCTCCACCAAGGCCTCTTGCATGGGCAGCTCTTCAGTTGAGGCCCCAAGTAGCCCAGGATCTGAGCACAGAAAGGGGTGAGCCGTCATCCAGGATAGGGGAGCAGCCTGAAGGTACGCAGATGGGGTGAGGTAACCCAAGATGGCCTTTCCATGCCAGGGAAGGCACAGTCCCCTCTCCTACCTGCAGAACGGTCAAGCTGACAGACATCCTGTTCTGCTTCATTGGCCAGAGCTTTAGGACACTTCCCCTGTGGGACACGGGGCTGGAATCAGCTGCTGGCTCACCAGGTACCTTCCCCCGGGTCCACACCCTCTTCCTAATCATCCTCCTCCTTCTCCTCCTCCTCGGACTTCAGCTTATCCCAGGCTTATCCATTGCCCGGAGGATCTCCCCAGATTGCCAGTCCAACTCTGCAGTGGTCACATGGATCCTGGCATAGTCTAGCAGCCACCTCATGATGGCCAGGTCCGGGGCCTCACAGAAAAACTTGGGGAATTTCTGCAGCTACTGGGACAAGAATGATAACATGGCCCTGTGGGTAAGAGCAGGGCAGAAGAACATGTGGTCGGGAGCCTGGCCTCATTTCAGGGCTGTGGGGTAGGGCATGGGTGTCCCCCAAGGCCCTTCCTCTCCTGTCCCACCCTCTGCTGCTCAAAACCCAGGATCCCTGTGGGAAACCTCTGTCCTCTACCAGCAGGCAAGGTCTCGGGGACAGTCCTTAGGGAGAAAACCCCAAAGGCGAGGCTCCTGGCCATTATTGGTCCTCAACCCTGGCCGCCCAAAACAACGCTCCCCTCTCACCTCCCCCTCAGCCTCAAGCCCACTCACATCATTGTCTGCTTGTCCCCCTCACAGTCGGGCCTGAAGCATCTATACCTGTGACATTTCACGGGGGTATCACCCCTAAGGCCCCATGTCTCCAACCTACCGAGACATCCAGAAGGAACTATTAAAATCTTCCCAAGGAGGCGGTTGAGGGTGCTGGGGCCTCCATTCATCTCAAACACCACAGATGGGGTCCAGAATCCTTTACACAACAAGGAAAGGATGCTCATGGTGTGAGAAAGGGTGGTGTGTGACACTCCCTGGGGAAGGGGAATGGCACCTGGTAGAGGCCCACCCTTGCCCCAATCTCCCATGCCCGGCCATATCATTTTAAAGGGCCAGGCCCGGGCCCAGGCTGCTGGGACTCAGTGGCCCCAGTTCTGTGAGGATACAAGCCCTGGGAAACAGCATGAGGAGGTCTGTTTGGATCCCTGGGGGAGCCACTTGCCTGCCTTTTCAGAATCAATTCCAGAATCACCCCATTGGTCGCAAACTTTGGATAAAGGGTCAGAAAGAGCAGTGAGCAAATAGGGGATCATCTGCTCCATGAAGTTCATGCCATCATTGCTGAGCAATGAGGATACCATGCTGGAAGGCTCTCTTCCTTTTGCTGAGAAAGGACCAGGACAGGAGGGAGGCTTGAAGTGTGCAAACCCCGAGGGGCACCAAAGACCCCTTTCCCTACACCGAAGCGGGCTTGAAAAGTGTTCCTCAGTGACCCAACAAGAACACTCGCCCAGGCCGCGACCGCGGTGGATGGGGGGTGGGAGTGGACCAGAAAGCTCCCCCACCACATGGCGGCCCTGATTACCTTGGTCTCCCAGTGGGTAACAGGCCAGAAACGTGTCAGTGAGCTCACCACATGTCTCCAGCAGCGGCCCAGGCGACCACCTTTGGCTTCCGAGAGACCTAAGCCTTTGGAGGTCTGGAAGCAGAACAGACTCCTCTCTCCAGCAGCTCTGGACCAGCTGGTCTGTCCAGGCAGCTGTTGCTGCTGCTGGCGTCTGGTTACCTGGCAACCAAGGTTCCGAGTTCCACCTGGAACAATGCTGAGGAAGCATGGTCACTTCCTGGAGTCACCTGCCCAAGCCTCATGGGCTCTCCCTTGGGGCCACCAGCCCTGCAGGCTCTGCAACAGTTCCTGAAAGAAATGATGGAGAAGTTGCCTCCTGTCACCACTAGAGGGCAAAGAGGCACATGAGAAGGTGCAAGGATGAAAAGAACAGCAGCAGCAGAGAGGGATGGCTATCATCCCTCTTTAATCTATTATTATTATTATTATTATTATTATTATTATTATTATCATTATCATTATCATTATCATTCCTTTCTTCTTCCCTAGTATATGGCAAATAAATTCACCTTCTTTCATTTACCCTACTGAACTAAAATGTTCTCACCTCTCAGCCTTTGAATATGTATGTTCTTTATCCTTTCTAGGGTGTTAGGTAACTCTTGCTTTCCTTTAGGTTTCATAGTGGAATTTATGTGATGTATACATTTCTATGCATGGTCTATGGGTTTGTTTATGGTGGATTTCCCCACAAGACTGTAAGCTTATAGAGAAAGAGTAGTGTTAACATCAATCATTTTTGTGTGTTCAGGACTTAGCACAGTATTGGGTACCTAATTCACAGTAACTATCTGTGGAAGGACAATTAACCTTTTAAACAGTAAATTCCTTTAACAAAGTCTTCATAATCTGATAGTAATACAGAATTCCCACCTAAAGGATGGAAGCATGTAGCAATTTATTTGTTAATGCCAGCCATTGTGCCATCTGTAAAAAACATTTCCTGAAGTCTTTTTATGTTGTTCTGTTACTGCTGTTACTAGGACAGCCTCCTCTATGCCTGTTGCCTTCTCTGTGTTCTCTTTAATTTATCCCATAACAAGTTACTTCCTTTAAGCTTTAGTGAGGTTTAGCATCTGGCTTTATTATATCCAAAGACTATCTGTTTCTGCCTATTTTGTACAGAAGGTAGGAATACAAATCAGAGGTAGAACATTTGCTTAACATATAGGAGGTAAGGAAGGAGGAGGAAGGGGAGGAGAAAAAAAGGAACAGGAGAAGGGAAACATTGCTTTTCTTTATGCAGATACCCTGCCTTAAATACAGGGGTTAACAGTCTTCCTGTCTCTGCCTTCCAAACAAGATAGAAATTCCAGATACAGCAACAGTGATACTTATTTGGTGTTAGTTTTTAACCTAGTCCCTCTCCTGACATTTACTCTGTACCTGTTTTATATGTGGTTGGTTTTATGTACATGTTCATTTTCTGGGAAGAATCTATATTTTCATTAGGTTTTATGAGACTTCATATTCTCAGCAAGTGTCCGGGACTTTGCATCCTACCATACTTATCCCTAGGAGACCATATCTGCAAAGGTGATTATGTCCTCTCTGTACATCATTTGATGTTATGATGTCACGATGCATCTTGAACCTTGTTTTCAAGAGAATGTTGTAAACAAGGCTTAAGCTTAGCAGGCATGTTATGCCTCATGAAAACATTTTCATCATAAAATGTCCTGTCTGAAAAGAGCATCTGAGATCATTGTAAAATGCACTCTGTTACTTTTATTTTAGTCATTAACATTATTAGTACTATTTACTGTATTTCATTACTTTGTTAGAGACCCAAATATGATGCCTGTGGTGTAAGAGACTGTGTACACACAGCAGCCTCATGTCAGGGTTTTGATTTGGGTTTGAGAAAAGACAAGGAAGTTCCAATTTAATAGTTACAGGATTGGGTGACATTCAGCAAGGGTAAGCTTTTTACAAAGTGATTGGCTAGCTAACATCACTAACATTGGGTGAGCTATCTATAGGTCTCAGGAATGTTGGGTAATTTCTGTGCTATGGAATGGTTCTACTACAAGGTTAGTGGGCTGCTCAGAACAAATGCCCCACCCTGAGATAAGATACCTTCCCATTCTTGTGGTTATACACAGGCTGTTCCTTGGGTAGGAAATCTAATGACCTTGTTTCTGGAATTGCTGACCCATGCCTAGTTCCTGGTGACCTTGGGGTAGAGTCACTAGTCTGGTGACCTTTTTTAGGCATAGTTCTTGGTGACCTTTGTTGGTGTTCTCTCAATTTTAAATGATCCATTTAGATTTTGTGGGGGTTGTAAATGGTATGTCCTGTGTCAGAGAGCACTCCAGTATTAAACTGTGATATAGAAGAGTAGAACTGATGATGTAAAGGATTTACCATTGCTGAAAAACTAGTGGCATCAATTAGAATTTAGCTGAGGGAAGACTGCCTGTAAAACACTCCACAGATAAGTAATATGCTAACCAGGCCTGTTAGAGATTAGGATCCTGGAACATACATGTTTGCTCACCAGGATTATCTAGAAATGTGGCAGGGTGAGGTTTTTTTTAATTTGTAACTTCCCAACATGTATTTATTAATTTATGAATGCGAGTGAAAACAGACCAGATTGGTGGGTGTACAGTTTAGATGAGGTAACTTTATCTAGTGAATATTGAATTTTGAATTAAGAGACTGTCCTATGTCCATATGTACAATCCTCATTGATACAGTTCTGTCAGTTCAAATTGAGATACAGGCTATTGGCTAAAGCTTTGTCAGGTTACAGGTCTCAGCAGCTAGTAGTGTACACAGGGACAATATCAAACAGTATCTTATTAATAGCTTTCCCTCTACAAGAGAATGGCCTGTGTTTTTCCAAGTCAGTATGCCAATGTTTTTTTTTTTTTTTTTTTTTCACCTCTGAGGTTAAGAGCACTGGATGCTCTTCCAGAGGTCAGGAGTTCAATTCCCACCAACCACTTGGCGGCTCACAACATCTATAATGAGATCTGGTGCTCTCTTCTGGCGTGCAAGTGTACATGCATACAGATCACTGTATACATAATGAATAAATAAATAAATAAATAAATAAGTCAGTTGTTGGTGTTATTAAATTTTATTTTGTTGATGCATCAGTGCTCTAGTCTCTTACTAGTTAATATTCTCTGATAATCCCCAGTCATTAAGAATTTCATTCCTTTTTCTCTAGTGCTTTGATTTTTTTGTTTAAAGCAATGTCTCCTTTACATCAGTCATTCACATGTTATGTAGTTTATACTTTATTTAAACACTGAATGCTGCCTCTACTGCCCAGTGCCTAGAACATAGTCCTGCAACTCTTCAGGTGTGCCCTGACTGGTGACTGTGAAGTAAAAGAGACCTGTGAATGAGTGTCCAATGACCTCACTGTTTTTTTTTTTTGTTGTTGTTGTTTGTTTGGGATTTTTTTGGAGGTGAGTGATTACAAATAAAGAGGGACCTGTGTAATTATTGAGTTCACTGACCTACTTTGAAGCTGGTTTAGTTACAACACAAAAAGGGAGTTGGAGGAGGGAAATGGCAATGAGTCAGGTAATCAATTCTGGACAGTCAGTAAAAGTGAAAACTGGACAATTGGGGGGATTCATGCACAATGGAATCAAGAATATGGATTAGGAGCTGAGCTTGTTTCTGGAAAGCAAATGTCTATAGTTGAACTAGTTAAAAAAACACAGAAGATCTGGAGAAACCAGTGTGGTAGTGCCTAACAGGAATGTTTTAACCCCCTATTTGAAAATGCACAACCTGAGAGAAAAGGTGTGAGTAATAATTAATGTGCACTAATACATACCTGAAGTCCATGAAGAATATTGGACCATAAAGTCATTTTCAACTTTTAAAAATAATTTTTGAGATTATAATGAAATAATTTCAACTTACTCATTCCTCTCTACTCTTAGGTGTCAAATGCTGGGGTGAATGGTTGAGATGCCTACTTAACAATCAAAGCAGATGTGGCTGTCAGGTTCCCCCAGCACCTCTCAGTCCTTGCCTATTACAAGGTATGGGTATCATACCCAGATCTCTAGCCCAGGAGTTGAGCTGCCTTCCTCCAAGCTGCTCTTCCTTATGTATTCCAACAGTTTTGATTACCTGGTGTTTTTCATTTATCATTTATCCTCCTGTCCCTTTGTTCTGGCTCTCCACTTCCCTCTCTTCTCTCTTCTCACATGGCTCAGGTTCATGTCAACTCTAGACTGTTCCAGATTTCCCTGTGTCTGACTATGTTCTCTCTTCTACCTATAATAAACTTTCTACTCCAACATACCTAGCAATAGCCACATTCTTTTTTTTATTTTTCATTTTCATTGAGCTCTCAATAACTACTCCTTGCTTTCAAGTTAATGGCTACTTATTTCTTTAATAGTTGTTACTGTTTGGCTTTGACTGAAGTTTGGCTAAAGGAGTTCCCATCTATGAGGTAGAGATGAATGCACTGCACATTGAGTATGTAATGGAATGTGCAAAATAAATGACCTGTATCTTGGAAGATAAACAGGTGCCCTGGGAGAGTGGAAGATTGTATTTTAAAAATTTCAAGATGAGGGTGTTGCAGGATATTTGATCCCAGTGTGATCCCTTAGATTGTGAACTGTAAATGCTATGCTTTGTTTGGTCTGGTTGAGCCCTAACACAAACCTTAATTCCAAGAACTTTCTGTTTATCGTAAACAGGTGATTATGGTGTAGTTCCGTCAGCCCTAGAATATACCTTTAATACAAAAGCTCTCTGTGCACAGGATTTAATAATGTTAACCCTAGGTCAAGAGGCAAAGCAAGAAACCAGCTGACAGGGATTAAAGAGTAAGTGGAAGTTTCAGCTGAAATGTATTTAAGACAGAGTGTAAACGTAGAAGGAGTTTTAGATTGGTAGCTTTTGGGCTTTTTTGAGCTTTGAGCTAGAAAGCCTTTGGCCTTGGGTTCTTTTGGCCTATCTCCCCCCACTCCTGAGCTGTCATCTGAACTGGTGAGCTTTTGGAGCTTTTTCCTCTTAGATGTGAGGTGAGTAACAGGGTCAGATGTGTGCTTTATCTGACTTTCTGAACTAGCAGGTTTTCTCCCCAGTACCTAGCTCCTGGGTCTGTATTGGTAAACTCAAACAATTGGGATTTTCATTTTTTTATAACAACACTAGGGTTCTGTGAGCCCCTAGGGGTTGGGGCAAAGCTAGAATACCTCTGCTATCTGCATCATTTGATCTTTGATCAACTGGTAGAAGAGCTACTACTGTCCTGAGACTCAGCTGTATTGTCCAAGCTAATGAGGGAGTCTGCATGGGACTAGGAGTCAGGAACAACAGTAAGAGGTAGCTTATGGGTTTGTTCTGGGATTGTCCTCTGATGTAGCTGTAGGGAACTGTGAATGAGAGCAGAGCCCATGCCATGGTGAGTGTGGGGCCACTGTTCCCAGGCCAGGCAGAGCAGGTCTGCTGAGCTATTACAGCCTGATATGCTTTGACCGAGATGGGCTGTGGTTCAGACTCTGGTTTTGTTGTTTTCCATGTGGTGACCTCAGCAGAGATCTTTGTCCTCTGACCCTTCTTGAGTGTTGACTGTCCAAGGAGGAGGGGACCCTGTGGCTTGGGCAATAGAAAGTTGTGGTGCTTATAGTAACACTATCTAGTGTGCACACCCAGGCATTGCTTTTGCTGTGCATTGGATAGATAGATTGGAAAACTGAAAGTCTCATTTCTAGAAATGCCTCATGTTATATTCCACACATGGTTTTGTGTAACAAATTTTATAAATAGTTTTGAAACTGGTAAAAAAAAAAAAGTGGTGGTGGTCATCATTAAGCAACACTTGCTTGTTTTTTTTTTAATTTATTTTTTACCTTTCAACTACCACCGGGCACAATGATGTGATTCAGGGAAATTCAATTTCTGGGTTCAAAAGGATTTTCTGAGATGCAAAATTTTGTCAGTGTCAGGTGTGCCTGGTTTTAGGTAAGTGAATAGGGCAGATTACACATTTGTGACATAATCCATGCTGCAAGAAACAGATACTAAATTATTCTCCAACTTTTTTGTGTGTGAGTGTTGGCAAGGCTGGGCTGTGCCTAAACTCACAAGTGGACATGAGGGACTACAAGCCATAGCCAAGCTTTATGATCACCTCCATTTTCTAAGAGACTTCCAGAGCAAAAGGACTCTCTGTAAAGGAGGTTAGTAGTAGCTGGGGGGTCAGAAATATAACAGTTTAGGTGTCATTTTATGTTTGTCTCGTAACAATTGTGGAATCTCTGTTTAATTGATTTGTATTAGTTAGAAAAAAAGGTATCTCTGGTCCAGTGCACATTTTTCATACTAGAGTTTCCTTATGTCTTTTCATGTAAACTTGACTATATTTTAGGCTTCTGTTTTTGGCTTTTTCTCTTACCCCCTCATTCTTTCACAAACACTGTACACATTCTTGATTATTGAAGTTTGTGGTAAGTACAGAAGTCACATCATGCCAGATTATGAGATTTGTGACAATAGAATCATCCCTTATTTTTCTGTTTTCCTTTGTTTCTTACCAGGTGGCTTTTCTGATATGAGATAGAGATTTTGGATTGTTCTTTAGCAATCACATAAATACAATTTGTACTATGTCTATAGAATGCAGAAGAGATAACATGAAGGTGAGTGATACTATTTGGCCAGTTTACTCCTCTTTTGACATTTTCTTTTGGTGATCTGTCATTTTCTTCAGAAATTTCATGTTTCTAGTGGTCTCCATATTCTTTAACTGTATGATTTTATTCTCCTGAAAGGATTAAATCAAAACCCTGCCCCATCCCTAATTCAGGGGTGAAGATTGTACCTTTTTAGGCATGTGATATTTTTTATAGGGCAAAATGTTTTTTTGGAAATAGAAAAAGTATGATATCTCAATTAAAGTTCAAAAAATCTGTGAAAGTTTACAAATATACCTTAAAGTGTATTTATTTCTAGGTAATAAAGGGCATTCACTTTCATTTTCAGCCTGCCTTTTACAAGCAGCTTTTAAATAAAATCACTGTAAATCCTATGTGCCTGCCTCTGCCCCCCGGGTAGTATGTAAAAGGCATGTGACTCCCAAATCCTGGGATTAGGGCTATGAACCACCAACACCCTGTCATTGTAACTCCTGAATTTAGAAAACAACTAATTAATAGATAACTGCTTGTCTCTGCTGGGATTAAAGGCACTGTCTATCACCACACTGCTCAAATATGTTATATTCACTGAAAATTATTCCAACTCAAACAAGTTTATACCTTTGAATTTACTTAAAACATTTTAAACCTCTTAACTGTTTTTAATATGAAACAACAAAAGTATCTTTTTTTATTTAAGAAGAAAACACTAGTCTTCATAAATTTTTTTTGGAGTCAATGACCAAGCTGTCTGATGAACAGGTACCTCTGCTTATTTGGCAAATCTCTACTATTCAAATCTAATCATTATCAATTTTGATAGGATCCACTATTTTTTTCCTGTGGAAACATTCGGTTTTACCAGTGAAGACACAGTTCAGTAGTTTCTCACTGTCTACTCCTTTTAGTTATTTTTACTTCTTTTTGTTCTAGAGTATTTAGGTGTGCTGTTAAGTTGCTACTAAGAGATCTTTCTGACTATTTTTTTCTGAATGTGCTCAGTGGTATGAATTGTCTTCTGGTCAACACTTCCATTGTGTATTATGAGTTTTGATATGTTGTGTATTCATTTCATTGACTTCTAGAAAGTCTTTAATTTCTTTCTTTATTTCAGTTTGGATCCATTTTTTTATTCAATAGAGTGTTGTTCAATTTCTATGAGTTTGTAAGCTTTCTATTGTTTTTGTTATTGGTGATGTGCTGCTTTAAACTTTAGTGGTCTGATAGGATGCAGAAGGTCATTGCAAGTTTCTTATATCTTTTGAGACTTCCACTGTTCAAGTATATCATCAATTTTGGAGAATAATATATGAGTTGCTGAGAAGAGGGAACAATTTTTTTGTGCTTGGGTGGGTGTTCTGTAAACATCTTTTGTGTATATTTAGTTTTTTGATGTTAGTTAGGTGGAACATTTCTCTGTTCCGTATGGTCAGGAGGACCTGTCCATGATATATTGAAGTCTTCTCCTATCAGTTTATAAGGGCCAGGATGTGATGCAAGCTGCAGAAGGGTTTCATTTATAACTTGGGTGCTCTTATGTTTGGGGCATAAATGTTAAGTATTGAAATGTTATACTGCTGGATATTTTTTTTCAATATGTTATGTCCTTTGCCATCTTTTGATTAGTTGTTTTTGAAGTCGGTTTTGTTAGATATTAAAATTGCTTTACAAGCTTGATACTCTAATTCATTTATTTGGAATATCTTTTCCAACCCTTTACCCTGAGATAATGTCTATCCTGATGTGAAGCTGTGTTTGATTTATTTAGAAGAAGGGTGGATTTTTTTTTTATCATCCATTTTTGTGAGCCTGTGTCTTTTTATTGGTGAGTTTGGGTCAATGGTATTAAAGATATCAACAGTGACTGTAAATCTTAGTATTTTGGTGGTGGTGGTTTTAGCACCCTGTGTTGGGCTATATTTATAGATACATATTGTTTAAATTTGACCTTATCATGAAACATCTTATTTTCTTCATTTGCTGATTGAAACTTTCTGGGCATGGTTAGTAATTTGTCTTGGCTTCTGTAGGTTTTTAGAGACAGAAGCACTCTGTCTAAGCCATTCAACTTCTAGCATTTTTACTGAGAATATAGGATTAATTCCAATAGATCTGCCTTTTTTTTTTTTTTTTGGTTTGTCTGATTAGTTGGTTAGTTTGGTTTGTTTTTGTTGTTGTTGTTTTGTTTTGTTTTGTTTTGTTTTCCGTTGCAGCTTTTCATATTCTTGCTTTGTTCTGCATGTTTTGTATTTTCATTATTCTGTGCCAAGAGGACTTTCTTTTCTGGTCCAGTCTCTTTGGTGTTTTGTATGCTTCTTGGCTTCTTGTGCCTCCATAGACATCTTCTTCTTTAGGTTAAGAAATTTTTCTTGTATGATTTTGTTGAAAATATCTTCTGGACCTTTGATCTCATCATTCTTCTTCTAATCTGATTATCAGCATGTTTTGTGTTGTCATAATGTCTCACAGTTCCTGGATGTTTCCTGAATGTTTGTTTGTAGACTAGGTTGGTTTTGAACTTACACCTCTAACTCCAATCGAATGTTGGGCTTAAATCTAGGCCAACATACCTGGCATCAACATCACCATCATTGGCTGCTGAGCATGGAATATAGAGTTTTAGGTATTTATTTTGTTTTCTTTTGTATATGTAAGCATAGGTTATTGTGTTGATCTTCATCAACATCTTGCATTTGAAATTTGGCAGGGAGTATATTTAATTTCTTACGATGGCATTTATTCATGACACTAGCACTATCTGAGCTTTCTGAGTCATTGAATTGTGGGTTTGTGACACTCTTCTTACCAGTTGTATTTGTTTTTTAAATTTTGTTTGTTTTATTCACATTTAATTTCTTTCTAATTTAAATTTGATTTTTTTTTTATTTATTCTCTGACATGAACTCGAGTCTTTGATCACCTCCTCCTGGGTTTTGCAACTTTGCAAGGCCACAGAGGAAGATGATGCAGCCATCCTTGATGAGACCTGATAATCTGGAAGGGAAGGAATTCCACCCCAATTAGGAGACTAGAGAAAGAGCATAGGGGCAGAAGAAGGAGGGTGGGTAGGACTGGGAGGAGATGAGGAAGGGGACTATGGCAAGGATACAAAGTGAACACATTGTAATAAATAAATTAATTAAATTAAAAAATAATTTATCCACTTAATATCCCAATTGTAATTTTCTTCCTTGACTCTTCCTTGTCTCACCCTCCATTCTTCTTTCCTCCTTATCCCATGTCCTATAGCTCAGTTACAGGGAACCCTCCACTCCTACCATCTGAACTCAGATTATCAAGTCTCACTAGGACTTCCTGCATCCTCTTCCTCTGTGGCATAGCAATGCCCCCTCCACCAAGGGGAAATGATCAAATAGCAGACAACAGAGTCCATGTCAAACCCAGCACCTTCTCCCCTTACTATGGATTGAACATGGAGACTGAGCTGCCTATCAGCTACATACGAGCAGGGGTCTGGTTCCTCTTCATGAATGGTCTTTGGTGGGTCCATCAATCTCTGCAAGTCCCCATGGGCCCAGATTTGTTGTCCTTGTTGGTCTTCTTATGGAGGTCCTGCCAGCTCTGGGTCTTTCTACATTCTATCCTCCCACTTTTTCCTATGATTCCCTGTGCTCTACCCAAAGTTTGGATGTGAATCTTAGTATCTGCTTCGAACCCCTGCTGGGCAGAGTCTTTAGGAGGATATGTATGTTAGGCTCTCATCCTCTTCCCTCTCCTCAGTCACTTCTCGTGTCGATTTTATTTGCACTTTTGCATAAGAATTGAGCATCCTCCATAGGGTCCTCCTTTTTATTTAGCTCCTTTAGGTCTATAGATTGTAGTATGTTTATCCTATATTATGGCCATTATCCATTTACAAATGAGTATATACCATGCATGTCTTTCTGGTTTTGGAATAACTCACTTAGGATGATCATTTCTAGTTCCATCTACTTGTCTGAAAATTTTATAGTTTCCTTTTTTTAAAAAAAAAAAAAAATACCCGAGGTGCATTCCATTGTGTAAATGTACCACAATTTCTGTAAAACAATGGTTTGGTTGAGAGACATATAGTTTGTCTCCCTGTTATGGCTATTATGAATATAGATGTTATGAACACAGTTGAGCAAATATCTTTGTTGAATGGTGGAGCATCTTTTTGACATATGCCCAGGAATGGTAGAGCTGGGTCTTGAAGTAACACTCTTTCTAATTGTCTGAGAATGCATCAGATTGATTTTTGAAGTGGTTGTATAAGTTTGCATTACCACCAGCAATAGAGGAGTGTTCCTCTTTCTCCACATTCTCACTAGCTTGCTGTCACTTCAGGTTTTGACCTTAATCATGACGGGTTTAAGATGGAATATCATTTGCATTTCCATGATGACTGCAGATATTGAGCATTTAATGTCCACCATTTGATATTCCTCTGTGGAGAAATCTCTGTATAGTTCTGTACCCCATTTTTAAATTGGATTATTTGAGTTTAATTTCTTCAGCTCTTTATATATATATATTTTTATTAGCTCTTTCAGTTGTATGTAGGGTTGGTGAAGATCTTTTCCCAGGCTGTAGGTGGTCATTTTATTCTATTGACAGAGTTCTTTGCTTCATAGAAGCTTTTTGTTTCATGAGATCCTATTCATTAATTCTTGATCTTAGAGCCAGTGTTCTTGGTGTTCTGTTGAGGAATTTATCATCTAGGCCAATGAGATCAAGACTCTTTCCCACTTTTTCTTCTAACAGATTTAGTGTATCTGGTTTTATGTTGAGGTCTTTGAACAACTTGGACTATAGTTTGATGCAGGGTGATAAATATGGATCTATTTTCATTTTTCTACATGTAGACTTCAAGTTAGACCAGCACCATTTGTTGAAGATGCTGTCCTTTTTCCATTGCATGGTTTTGGATTCTTTGTCAAAAATCAAGTGTCCATAGGTGTGTGGGTTTATTTATGGGTCTTCAATTCCATTCATCCACCATTCTGTTTTTACTTCAGTACCGTGCAGTTTTTTATTACTATTGATTTATAGTTGAGCTTGAGATCAGGGATGGTGATACATACTGAAGATCTGCTATAGTACAGGACTGTTTTAGCTATTCTGGCTTTTTTTATTTTTCCATATGAAGCTGAGAATTTCTTTTCAAATTCCTTAAGGAATTGTGTTGATATTTTGATGGGAATATCATTTAATCTATAGATTGTTTTTGGTATGATAGCAATTTTTACTATGTTGATCCTTCTGACCCATCAGCATGAGAGATATTTGTATCTTCTTGTATCTTTTTCAATTTCTTTCTTCAGAGGCTTAAAGGTTTTTTTTTTTTTTTGTTTTTTTTTTTTTTTTTTTTTTCATGCAGGTTTTCACTAGCTTGTTGAGGATAACTCCAAGGTACATTATGTTTTTTTTTTTTTTTTTTTTTTTTTTTTTCTTGCCTACTGTGAAGGGTGTTGTTCTCCTAATTCTTTCTCAGTCCATTTGTCTTTTGTATACAGGAGTGCTACTGATTTTTTTTTTGAGTTAACTTTATATCCAACTACTTTGATAAAGTGTTTTTCAACTGTAGGAGTTCGCTACAGTAGAATATTTGGGTTCACTTTTACATACTGTCATATATCTGAATATAAATACTTTGACTTCTTCCTTATCAATTTGTATCCCCTTGATCTCCTTTAGTTGTCTTATTGCCCTAGATAGGAATTTGAGTACTGTACTGAAGAGATTTGGAGAGAGTGTCTAGCCTTGTCTTGTCCCTGAGTTCAGTGGAATTGATTTAAGTTTCTTTCCATTTTGTTTCATGTTAGCTATAGGATTGCTGTATATTGTCTTTATTATTTTTAGATCTGTGCCTCTGTCCCCAGTCTCTCCAAGACTTTAAACAAGAATAACTGTTGGATATTGTCAAATGTTTTTTCAGCATCTAAGAAAATGATCCTGTTTTTTTTTTTTTTTTTTATTTCTTTATATGACGGATTAAGATTCCCTATATTGAACTATCCCTGCATGCCTGGGATTAAGCCTACTTGGTAATGGTGGATGATATCTTTGACATGTTCTTGGATTTGGTTTGCAATTATTTTATTGAGTATTTTTGCATCATTGTTCATAAAAGAGATTGGTCTGAAGTTCTTTTTCTTTTTGGGGGTCTTTGTGGATTTATCAAGGTGACTGTGGTCTTACAAAAGAAGTTTGGTCATGTTGCGTCCATTTCTATTTTGTGGAATAATTTGAAAAATATCGATATTGACTCTTCATTGACAGTCTTGTAGAATTCTGCTCTGAAATCATCTCACTCTTGGCTTTTTTTGGTTGCAAGTATTTAGATGGCTGCTTCTATTCCCTTAGGCAGTAAAAGACTATTTAATATCTTTACCTGATTTTGATTCAACTTTGGTAATTGGAATCTAACAAGAGAATTGTATATTTCATTTAGATTTTTAAATTATGTGGCATATAGGTTTTTGACATAAGATCTAATGGTTCTTTGGATTTTCTCAGTGTCTGTTATCTCTCCCTCTTCCTTTCAGACTGTTGATTTGGATAGTGTCTTTCTGCCATTTACTTAGTTTGACTAAGAGTTTGTCTATGTATTTGATTTTCTCAAAGAACTAGCTCTTGGTTTTGTTGATTCTTTGAATTATTCTCTTTGTTTCTAATTTATTGATTTCAGCCCTGAGTTTGGTTAGTTCTAGTAGTCTACTCCTGTTGAGTGTGTCTGCTTCTTTTTTCTAGGGCTTTCAAGTGTGCCATTCAGTTGCTTGTATGGGATGTCTCCAATAGCTTACGAAGGCCTTTAGTGCTATTAAAAGTCCTCTTAGGACTGCTTTCATTGCAGTTTGTGTATGAGGTACCTTCATTTTCATTGAATTGTAGGAAGTTCTTTTTTTTATTTCTTCTCTGACCTAGATTTCATTGAGTAGGGAGTTGTTCAGTTCCCACGTGTGTGTAGGCTTTTTGTTATTTCTGTTATTGTTGAGGTCCAACTTTAGTCCATCATGGTCTGATAGGATACAAGATATTATTTCAATCTTATTGTATCTGTTGAGACCTGGTTTGTGACCTATTGTATGTTCAGTTTTGGAGAAGGGTCCATGAGGTGCTGAAAGAAGATAGATTCTTTTCTGTTTGGGTTAAACAATTCTCTAGATATCTGTTAGGTTCATTTGATTCATCACATCCATTTGTGTCATTATCTCTCAGTTTAAGTCCTTTTCCATTGCTCTGTCCCTTGATGTAAGTGACATGTTGACCTCTCGCACTATTAATGTACGGTGATTGATATGTTCTCTAAGTTTTATTAATGTTTCTTTTACAAATGTGGGTGTCCTTGTATTTGGGGCATTGTTGCTCAGAATACAGATGCCATCTTGGTGGAATTTTCCTTTGATTAGTATGAAGTATCCTTCCTCATTTTTATTTATTTATTTATCTATTTATCTATCTATCTATTTATTTATTTATTTTTATTTAGGAGCAATAACTAATATCAAGCAATATTTTTAAAGTTTAAAGGTATGTGAAACAGCATAGTTTTTAAAAAAATCTTTCAACATTTTATTGTATTCCTTTTAAATTTTTATTAATAACAGTTTATTCACTTTGTATCCCCTCTGTACATCCCTCCTTCCACCCCTTCCAATCCCACCCTCCATCTTTCCCACCCCTGACCCTTTTCCAGTCCACTGATAAGGGAGGTCCTCCTCCCCTTCACTCTGATCCTAGTCTATCAGGTCTCATTAGGAGTGGCTGCATTGTCTTCTTCTGTGGCCTGGCAAGGCTCATTCCCCCTCAATGTGAGGTGATCAAAGAGCAAGCCAATGAGTTCCTGTCAGAGACAGTCCCTGTCCCCATTACTATGAAGCCCACATAGATACTGAACTTCCATAGGCTACCTTTTATTTAGGGGTTTCAGGCCATCTCCATGAGTGGTCCTTGGCTGGAGTATCAGTTTCAGAAAAGAAACCTGTGTCCAGAATTTTTGGAACTGTTGCTGTCTTTGTGGAGCTCCTGTCCTCTCTAGATCTTACTATCTCCCACTTCTTCCATAAGATTCCCTGCACTCTGTCCAAAGTTTGGCTATGAGTCTCAGCATCTGCCTCAATACCATGCAGGGTAGAGCCTTTCAAAGGCCCTCTGTGGTAGGCTCCTGTCCTGTTCCCTGTTTTCTTCCTCATCCAATGTCCATCCTCTTTGCCTTTAGCATTGGGGTTTGAGCATCTTAGCCAGCATACTCCTTTCTGATTAACTTCCTTAGGTGTACAAATTTTAGTATTCTTATCTTATATTTTATACCTAATATCCACTTATTAGTGAGCATATACCCTGTAAGTCTTTCTGCTTCTGGGATACCTCACTCAGGATGATCTTTTCCAATTCCCACCATTTACCTGTAAATTTCATGTTTTCCTTATTTTTCATTGCTGAGTAATATCCCATCATATATATATACCACAGTTTCTGTATCCATTCCTCAACTGAGGGCCATCTGTGCTGTTTCCAGCTTCTGGCTATTACAAATAAAGCTATTACAAACATACTTGAGCAGATGTCCTTGTGTGGAGAGCCGGGGTTTGGTTGCCATGGCGCTGGCTTCCACCCTTCTAAACTGGTAAACAAGTCCTAGAGCGCATGACCGTTATGACCGTTGGGCAACCGTCGTCACGAGCCCAGCCCAGGGCGTCATATGGGGTGATGGGTGAGCAGCCAATCAGGGGATGATACGTCATCTCACACCACTCTGGTGCGAGCAGGGCTTAAATAAACAGCGCCACTTCAGGGCTCGGGGTCTTCCTCCTATCATCGTTTGACTGCAATAAAGCTTGCTGCAGAAGGATCCTGTTGTCCGCGTGCGTTCTTGCTGGCGAGACGACCACATGGCTCGCAACATCCTTGCATACTTGAGCGCCTTTTGGATATATGCTTAGGAGTGGTATAGCTGGATCTTGAGGAGGCGCTATTCCTAATTGTCTGAGAAAGTGTCAGGTTGATTTGTAAAGTGGTTGTATAAGTTTACATTCCCATCAGCAATGAAGGAGGGTTCCCCTTTCTCCAAATCCTATCCAGCATGAGTTGTCACTTGAGTTATTTGTCTCAGTCATTTTGATGGGTGTAAGGTGAAATCTCAGGGCGGTTTTGATTTGCATTTCCCTGATGACTAAGAATGTTGAACATTTCTTTAAGTGTTTCTCTGCCATTCTATATTCCTCTATTGAGAATTCTCTGTTTAGCTCTGTACCCCATTTTTTAATTTGGGTTACTTGATTTGTTGGTGTTTAACTTCTTGAAATCTTTATAAATACTGGATATTAACCTTCTGTCAGATATAGGGTTGGTGAAGATCCTTTCCCAATCTGCAGGCAGTCATTTTGTTTTGACAACAGTTTCCTTTGACTTATAGAAGGTTTTCAGTTTCATAAGGTCCCATTTATTGATTGTTGCTCTTAGAGCCTGTACTGTTGAAGTTCAGGTCAGGAAGTCATTTCCTGTTCCAATGAGTTCAAGGCTCTTCCTCACTTTTTCTTCTTACAGGGTTAGTATGTCTGGTTTTATACTGAGGTCTTTGATCCACCTGAACTTTAGTTTTGTGCAGAGTGATAAATATGGATCTATTTGCATTTTCATACATGTAGATATCCATTTAGACCAGCACCTTTTGTTGAAGATGCTATCTTTTTTCCATTGTATGGTTTTGGCATCTTTGTCAAAATTCAGGAGTCCATAGTGTGTGGGTGTATTTCTAAGACTTCTATCCGATTCTGTTGATCCACTAGTTGGTGTCTATGGAAGTACCATGTAGTTCTCATTACTGTTGCTCTAATAGTACAGCTTGAGATCAGGGATGGAGATACCCCCAGAAGATCTTCTTTATGGAAGATTGTTTTAGCAATTCTGGGTTTCTTGTTATTCCATATGAAGTTGGGAATTTTTTTTTCAAGGTCTGTATAGAATTGTGTTGGTAATTTAATGGGAATTACATTAAATCTCTAAATTGCGTTTGGTAAGAGGACCATTTTTACTATGTTAATCCTGCCAAGCCATGAGCATGAGAGATCTTTCCATCTTCTGATATCTTCTTCTATTTCTTTCTTTAGTGACTTGAAATTTTTTTATACAAGTCTTTGACTTGCTTGGTTAGGGTCACACCAATATACTTTATGTCCTTTTTGACTATTGTGAAAGGTGTTGTTTATCTAATTTCTTTTTCAGCACTTTTGTCTTTTGTATACAGGAGGGCTACTTAATTTTTGAGTTGATTTTGTATCCAGCCACATTGCTGAAAGTGTTTGTCAGCTTTAGGGGTTCCCTCGTAGAATTTTGGGGGTGACTCATGTATACTATCATACCATCTGCAAATAGTGATACTTTGACTTCTTCCTTTTCCATTTGTATCTCCTTGATCTTCTTTAATTGTCTTAGGACTCTAGCAAGGACCTCTAGAACTATGTTGAAGAGATATGGAGGGGGCAGCCTTGCCTTGTCCCTGAATTCGGTGGGATTGCTTTAAGTTTCTCTCCGTTTAGCTTGATGTTGGCTATAGGACTGCTGTATATTGCCTTTACTATGTTTAGGTATATGCCCTGTATCCCTGATCTCTCCAATACTTTAAACATGAATGGATGCTGGATTTTTTTCAAATGATTTTTCAGCAACTAAGGAGATTATCATGTGTTTATTTTTCTTTCAATTTGTTAATATGGTGGATCATATCAATAGATTTTTGTATACTGAACCACCCCTGCATACCTTGCCTGAAGCCTACTTGGTTGTACTGGATGATATCTTTGATGTGTTTTTGTATTGGGTTTGCAAACTATTTTGTTGAGTATTTTTGCATCAATGTTCATAAGAGAGATTGGCCTGAAATTGTCTTTATACTGGGGTATCCAGGGCTGCTTGCTCCTGAATAACTGGGTTCTGGAGATGCCAAATTGCTTTGTCTTTTGTTGGTTGAGCTTTTACACTGGCCTCTACCCACTGGGATATCTTAGGTGTTGGGTGTTAGTTTCTGGTACTTCCTGGAATCCTGTGGTGGGTCAAATCCCCTTGGCAGGAAGATGATTTTTTTCCCAAAGGAGCTCTCCTCCATTTTTTAGGTATGGTCACTGAATAGCAGGTGTTTTTCAGGAATTGCCACAGCTCATCTCAGGCATACAGACCTGAGTAGTACTTGTTGCCTTTGTTAGTAAAGGGGGCTATCCTCTCACCCAAAGAAGTTCTAAAGACAGCTGCCCTGCTGCTGGGTTTCTTGCTGTAAATTTAGTGAGCTGCAGCTGTAATCTGGGTACCCCATAGTTTGGTCAGTTTAGTTAGGGATAACTGGTTGTCCCTTGGAGCAGTATCTGGGGGTTGATCTCAGGGAACCCAGGCTTCTGTCGGTCTGAGTTTGGAGCTCTGTGCCCCAGTACCCAGGTGGTAATCAGTGGCAGGTGAGCACCACTCTCATGTGTACAGCAGGAGGCTAGAGTCTGGAGCCTGTGTATAACCAGAAACTTTTCTGAAGCTAGGTGTCCTGAGATTGGGCCAGATATTTCCCCCACCTTTGGGTTTTCTCCCAACAGAAAGACCCAGTCTGTACTGTTGGGGGGGGTGTAGAGTGCATAGGCACTTGCTTGCGAATGGTGGCTCCAAGCTGGTGACTGGACAGGAACCTGGAAAAATTTTCCGATAATATTCCCATATGTGGTCGTGGTAGTGGTGGTGGTAGTGGTGGTGGGAGGGTCAGCTGAGTGCTCTAAGCTGGGACCTGTCGTTTCCCTCCCTGTGGGGATTTCTCCCAACAGAGAAACCCAGCCTCTAGTGACCTGGTGCACACAGTTCTGTCTGCGATGGAGAGTCATGTGTGTGGGGCTGGTGGCTGGAGCCCCACTCAGGGCTGGCTGCCGTGCACCCACAGGTCTACAGGACCTTTTCCAGGAATAGACTGAGTGACATTCCGTCAGTCCCACTTGCTTCCTTCCCTGTGGGTTTTTCTTGAGAGTGGGACTCCCAGTCTCTGGTGCTCTGGGGTGCACAGTTCAGCCTGGGAAGGTGATCAGGACACACTTCTTGGGTCTATTTCCTTGAAAACCTTATTCCTGCCAAAACAGCCCAGGAAATTTTCCAGGAATTAGCTGGGTGCTCTGAGGTTGAACCCAATTGTTTTTCTCATCATTTGGTTTCTTATCACCCGGTAAATACAGTCAATGTTGTTTAGGGGCCAACTGTTCCAACTATTTGTCGCTGTGCAGTCTCTTTTACCCTGCTGATCAGTATGCAATCAGCCCTGCCATCTGGAATCTGTTTTTAATTTTTACTGAATATGAGATTTTGATTGTATTCATGAATATGAACCTTTTGTGTGCCTGATTGTCACAATAGTCCAAAGATGTGTTCAGAACTCATGAACTTATAGTAATTGATAATAGTGGGTCCCAGTTAAACACTGACATTTGAGACCAATTATTTACAAGAGCAGCAAGAACGCCTCACTGCTGAGCCATCTCTCCTATCTTATGTTGCTCATTTGTGATCAGCATTTATACTGCTAATATTTTTGTCTTCTATTTTTACCTGTTTAAACATGCATTCCCTTTTAGTAAGATATCATTGAAGTTACAGTTTAAGCTGGGGCAGTGCAGATTTCTGGAAAATAAATATACAACAGGAGTGAATGTATAATTCCTTGTAGAAGCTTCAGTAAAGACCTCTGAGTTCTTTCAATATTTTGTGTTTGTTTGGTTGACTTTTAGGGGAGGCTCTGTCTTACTATATAGGTCTGGCTGTCCTAGAACTATTTGAATACATAATGCTGACATCCAGTTCAATAAGATACACCTGAGTCTGCCTTCTGAATGATGGAATTGAAGGCATGACAGAATACACCCAGCTTGTCCACCATTTTTTTTGTAGTTAGTAACTGTTAATAAATTTCTCTGATCTGTACTTAGTATTGTTCATCTGTTAATTTCTCTCCCTGTGTGTCTCTGTCTCTATGTCTCTGTCTCTCTATTTCACACTCTTCTCTCTGTTTGTCTTTGTCCACATTAATTGCCATGTCTATTCCAAAGCTATATCCTCTTCAAAAAGTTCAGATATGATACAGTTAAAACTTGTTATTCCGTTTTCTTCTAAAATGACTTAGTGATAACATTAACACTTCTTTTTAATAGAAAAGTTTTAATCTTTATTTTTAATCTATAGACTACATTATTTAGTAAGGAGGATATACAAAAACAATGATCAAAGAATAATCATGTGTTCTATTCCTTTTCTTTTGTCTGGTCACTCAGAAATATGGTGTTATTGGCTATGATTGTTGTTGCTTGCTACTACTCACATTATTTCTATCCATGTATTCACTGTAGTCCACTTTCCCTTCCACAAATATATGAGCCCCCCCCCCTTCACATACTAATATGCCACATCCCTGAGCCCTGGTCAAAACATAATATTCAGTACCATGTTGTCTTTTGATTGATGTTACCCATCGGTTCAGTGTCCCCTGATCAACACATCTCATTTGTTGCTATATAAAATATCATGACTGTGTTTTGTCCTTCCACCTGTCTCATGACAGGGTCCTGACCTACTCACCCAAGTAACTGAAGATGATTCATAGATTTCTCAGGAACCCAACTAATGGCTAATTTATATTCATGTCTTGCAAACTGATGAAGCACAGGTTTTTGAAGCACGCCTTTGTTTGTTTTGTTTTGTTTTCAATCTAACCTTTAAGCTTTTTCATCTCCCCTACTTTATATCACGCACAGCACCCAACTGTAAAACATTCGCACTTTTGTATCAGAAAATAAATTGAAGAAGCAGTAGAATTATATGATTATATTGACAATGACGTATAAATTATATTGTTGCCACTGTTTCTGTTGTACAAATGTATGGCATATTTTAGAATTCGGTGACCTTCAATGATGTGCATGTGAAATTCAGCCAAGAAGAGTGGGCCTTGCTGAAACCTTCCCAGAAGCAACTCTACAAAGATGTGATGCTAGAGACCTGTGAAAACCTCACTGCTATAGGTAAGACTGCAATTTTTCTTTCACTTTTAAAATAAAGAGACAACTTTTACTTTGTTATTGATCCTCTTCTGTAATTCCAATTGAGAATGAGGAGGAATGAGGTAAATAAATCAGGCATGGTTCTAAGGGTCACAGAAGATAGTGATTTAAGTTTTGCCTTAATAATAACATGATATTTCCAATAATATATATTTTCTGGTACTATAATTTAGGCTACAATTGGGATGACAATAATATTGAAGAACATTTTCAAAGTTCTACAAGCAATAAAAGGTAACTTCATGTGCATGTTGATACAGATATAAATCTTAAATTTTAATGTGTCCTGGAAGTCTGGTGTTTTTTGTTTGTTTGTTTGTTTGTTTGTTTATTGGCTGCTTTTATTTTCTGTTTTTGAAATAGATTTTTTTTTTCTGGGTATCTGTGACTTTGTTAGACTTGCTTGTTAGACCAGCCTGACCTCAACATCACACAAATCTGCCTGCTTCTGCCTCCACAAGTGCTGGGATTAAAGACATGTACCAGCACAGATGGCTGTGTCCTGGAAGTTTTAAAGAAAAGCAACAGCATAAAAACAGCACTGCTTTAAGTGTACTGATGATCATTAAAATCTCATAATTCCATGTACTTCAATGTCAGGTATCTGATTTGTGTTTGCAAAGGTACTCCCTAAGATTGAAGAAAATAAAATAATGTTGTAACAGAAAATGCCAATGGAATCATAGGGACATTACAGCTACTGAGTTGAACTGCCAATGTGTTTAGTCTCATTCTATCTACTCAGATATTGTAAGATGTATATTCATTGAATAGGTGATCAGTATGTGTCCAAAACCTTCTAATAAGCAAATATGTCATAGTACAACCAGTGTTACTCATATTCATATAGTAACATTATACAGTTTAGTGAAAGGAGCAGCTTATGAGAGTCAAGATTATTGTTGTGGAGAAACCCTTAATCCCTATATGACATGTCTATTATGAACAACAAAAAAAAAAAACAGTGTTAATTCAATGTGGGAAACTTTTATTATTCTTGTAATTTAAATAGGTATATCATA
>JAEOAE010003105.1:0-25268 GCA_036365155.1 Meriones psammophilus | reverse complement strand
CTGGAATTGATTCTGAAAAGGCAGGCAAGTCGCCCCCAGGGATCCAAACAGACCTCCTCATGCTGGTTCCCAGGCTTGTGTCCTCACAGAACTGGAGCCACTGAGTCCCAGCAGCCTGGGCCCGGCCTGGGCCCTTTAAAATGATATGTCCGAGCCTGGGCGATTGGGACAAGGGTGGGCTCTACCAGGTGCCAGTCCCTTTACCCAGGGAGTGTCACACACCACCCTTTCACACACATGAGCATCCTTTCCTGTTTGTTTAAAGGATTCTGACCCCATCTGTGGTGTTTGAGATGAATGGAGGCCCCAGCACCTCAACCTCCTCCTGGGATGATTTTGATAGTTCCTTCTGGATGTCTTGGGGTTGGAGACACGGGCCTTAGGGGTGACACCCCGGTGAAATGTCACAGGTATAGATGCTTTCAGGCCCACTGTGAGGGGGACAGAGAGACAACGATGTGTGAGGGCTTGAGGCCGGTGGGGAGGTGAGCGCGGGAAAGGCGCTTGATGGCCAGCGTGGAGGACCAGTAATGGCCAGGAGCCTCGCCGTTGGGGTTCTCGCTCTAGGGAATGTCCCCACAACCTCGACAGCTGGTGGAGGACAGAGGTCTCCCACTGGACATCTGGGTTTTGAGCAGCAGAGGGAGGAACAGGAGAGGAAGGACCCTGGGGGATACCAATATCCACCCCCCTGCAGCCCCGAATAGGGGCCAGGCTTCGGACACCGTGTCCCTCTGCCCTGCTCTCACCCACAGTGCCATCTTCTCATTCTTGTCTCAGTGGCTACAGAAAGTGCCCCAGGATTTCTCTGGGGCCCCGGACCTGGCCATCATGAGGCGACTGCTGGACTATGCCAGGATCCACGTGTCCACTGCAGAGTTGGACTGCCAATCTGGGGAGATCCTCCAGGCAATGGATAAGCCTGGGATAAGCTGAAGCCTGATAAGGAGGAGGAGGATTAAGAGGAGAATGAGGACGCGGGGAGGCGCCTGGTGAGAGAGCAGCTGATTTCAGCCCTGTGTCCCAGAGGGGAAGTGTCCTGAAGCTCTGGCCAATTAAGTAGAGGAGGACTCATGTCAACTTGACCGTCCTGCGGGTAGGATAGGGGACTGTGCCTTCCCTGGCATGGAGAGGCCATCTTGGGTCAGCTCACTTCATTCTGAGTGCCTTCAGGCTGCTCCCTTATCCCAGATGACGGCTCACCCCTTTCTGTGCTCAGATCCTGGGCTACTTGGGGCCTCAATTGCAGAGCTGCCCATGCAAGAGGCCTTGGTGGTGCAGGAGAAACGGAGCATGGGTTCAGGGACAGATGCTAAGCCCCAAGAGGATGCTGAGCTCCTGGATCCCATGGCTGCGTAGATCCCCAGTCTTGCTGGTGAAGCTGACCAGTGCAACCTGGCTTTTAGCATTAGAGGATGCACAGTCCCTTTGGACTTGGTGGTTGAGCTACTGTTTCTCTCCACTGTGGCACACTTTGGGGGCACCTGATCCCATGTCCTAGCTACCCGAGGTGGACAAATAGTTGGTACAATCACCGCTGGGCTGCACTCAGCGCCTGTTCCCTAGAGAAAAAGTTTCCATTAATTTTGTATGTTTTTAAATTGCTGTTTTTCACTGTTGCGATATTGTTGTTGGTTTCCATACTATTATTAAAAAGGTGTTGCTTACTCATCTTAAGTGATGTATTGGAGATGGGGCCATTCCTGGGCAGTGGTCCTGGCTGAGCCAAGGGGTATGGAGCCTGTTTTGCTGAGAGTTTCCTATGAGTTGGGCATGTGCATCCATCTATAGAAGATGCTGCCAGGTGTGTAGTTGGTGTCCAGGGGTCTACTGGGATAGATTGAGCCCCAGAAAAAAAAAGCCTAACAGGGCTTGACAGCAGACTTTTGGGGCCAGAGCTGGGCCAAGAGCTAGGCTCTGAGGTCCAGGACCAGGAACAGTACCAGGACCCAGCTCTATGGACACTATCCCTGTGTGGGGGGAACCTATAGTTTGAGATACAGAGTACATTTTGGGGGATCATTTAAATCCATGATATTTCCACATAGCCATGCCTGTTTTAGAACTCAGTCTTTGAGCTGGGCATGGTGGCATATACCTGTACACCCAGCTCAGGGAAGAAGAGACCTGAATTTGAGGCTAGCCAGGTCTACAATGCGAGTCTAGGACAACCAAGGCTACACAAGGAAATTCTGTCTAAAAACAAACAAATGAATGAATGAATGCACAAATACAAAGAGAACTCACTCTGTGGACCAGGCTGACCACAGTCTCAGAAAGATTAGCTTGCCATGGACTCCCAGGTCTAGCATGAAAGAGAAGCACCTTTTGAGGCAAGCTAAGATATTTTAATGGCCTATTCTTGAATCAAGGAATGAAAGGAAAAAAAATATGATGTACAAAGGTACCATTTTTTCTTTAATGAACGGTAGTAAGTCTTCAAATTCTACATTTATTGACAATTGTAAATCATTTCTGATGTTGTCAATAAGTGAGTTTTCTCTTTGCTTTAATTTTATACATTGAAAATGTTTGAGTATGTACGTTCTAGTGAGAGGACAACTTATTGCCTTTTACTATCTGTTTACATCCCACTTATGAGTTTTTGACATGAAACCAAAGTCTTTTGACCAGTGGAAAAAATGGTCATTATTTAGGTTTACAAATTATTTATTTATGTACTGGTGTGTGAATTTGCATATACAAAGGCCCAAGTATAGAAATGCTAGAAAAATTCTATAGGAGTAACATTGGCTACCCAGAAATTGGAGCTCAAATCATCCGGGCTTAGAAACAACCAATTATGCCCACTGAGACAATTCTCTGACATTCACTTGTAGATCTGACACAGTGTTATGAACAAGTCTTTACTCCTAAGAATGAACTAACACATTCCAAAAAAAAAAAGACAGCATTATATCATTTTAATTTGGACATAACATTTATTATTCCTTATATGACAATAGGTTTATAATCTGGATAGGAGACAATATTTTACTGATGTAATATTTCAATAAAGTTTATTTGAGTATCAATGAACTCAGTGGGGAATGTCTGTGGTAAGCAAAACTGTCAACATGACTTTGAACATCATATAACAATGACCAAAATAAACCCCACAAAGCTGTCACCAAGTCTTCACACATCTGTCATGGCCTAAGAACCCATAGTGACATTACACACACACAACATGCCTTTTGAAATAAATATCATTGCTGTTACATTATTTAGCTCCTCTAGATAATTCTCTCAGAAGGCAGTACTTCAACATTATGTGTCATGCAGTAAATAATGGAACCATGAAGAATGGAACATTAAACAGTACATACATACATATAGATATACATACATATAGTCATACATACCTACATACACACTATTAAGCATTTTAACATTAAGGTTGGTAAAAATAGAACACGTTGGGGGAACATCTTCCACCCGTGGACTTGTACTGAGAAGGCTGACATATGATAATCAAGACTTCAAATGTAGCTTTGCCTAATTACTGACATCCAAATCAGGCTTGAAAAAAAAAAAAACATCTTAAAGGTATTTGTGAAAATGAAAAACAAAAGCACCACACTTTCTCAGAGACCCTTCATTGAAAAGCATGATCACACCCTACCTGATATAAATAAGCAATGGATCACATAGATTGTGGAGATCCCATTCTATACTTTACAGCAGAAAATACCTATCACCAAGTGTGATTAGATGCACTAGATCAACAGCAGCCACAGAAAGAATATCAGAATGACCTAATAAACTTCTGTGATTGGATTTGATACATATACAGCAAACTTCAAAAGCTACTCCATTGGTTCAAAATATAGAACACAAACCCAATTGGTGACCTCCTCCACTACATTATACGTGAACATCGTAAATAATTTACTTCATCCAAGGCCATGTATCTTTTCATGATTAGATTCTTAGGGTGTACAGATATTAGCACGTTTATCCTATAATATATGTCTAATACCTACTTATGAGTGAGTATATACCCTGTGTGTCTTTCTACTTAGGATACCTCACTCTGGATGATCTTTCTAGATCCCACTATTTGCCTGCCAATTTCATGATTTCCTTATTTTTAAATGCTGAGTAGTATTCCCTGTGTAAATGTACCACAATTTCTATATCCACTCTCAACTGAGTGGCACCTGGGTATTTCCAGCTTCTGCCTATTACAAATAAAGCAGCTACAAACATGGTCAAGCAAATGTCCTTGTTGTACACTTGATCAAATTTTGGATATATGCCTAGGAGTGATATAGCTGGATCTTGAGGTAACACTCTTCCTAATTTTCTGAGAAATTACCACATTGATTTCCAAAGTGGTTGTACAAGTTTACAATACCACCAGAAGTGGAGGAGAGTTCCCCTTTCCGCACATCCTCTCCAGCATGTGTTGTCATTTGAGTTTTTGATGTTTTCCATTCTGATAGGTGTAATGTGATATCCTGGGTTCATTTTGATTTGCATTTCCCTGATGACTAAGGAAGACTTTTGAAGGGGGCAGGAGTTCCACAAGGAGAGCAACAGATGAAAAAATACTGGGCACAGAAGTATTTTGGGGGACTGATACTCCAACCAAAGACCATGCATGGAGATAACCTTGAACCTATTCAACTCCTGACTAGATGTATTCCATGGCAGCTCAGTCTCCAAGTGAGTTCCCTAGTAATGGGAACAGGAACTGTCTCTGATATGAACTCAGTGTCTGGCTCTTTGGTCACCTCCCCTTGATGGGGGAGCAGGCCACAGAGGAGGACAATGCAGCCAGTTCTGATGAGATCTCATAGGCTAGGGTCAGATGGAAGTGGAGGAGGACTTCCCCTATCAGTGAACTTGGGGACAGAAATGGGAGGAAGTTAGGAGGTTGAGTAAAGGAGGGGATGAAGGATGCAGCCACAGCGTGGATACAATGTAAATAAACTGTAATTTACAAAAACATAAATTTTTAAAAGTGAAAAAAAAAAAACCTTCAGATACTAGAAGTTTTTTGTTTACATAACAGGATGTTGTTTTTGAGAAAGAGATTTTCTGTATGGCCTTGACTGACCTGTCATGCTTTCTAGACCAGGCAGGCCTTTAACTAACACAGATAAATTTCCTCTGTCAGTCATAGTGCTAGTATTAGAGGCATTTGCCACAGTCCAGGCTTTGAGTTTTTAATTTAATTTAATGTTTTATTTTTGTGACATGATGTCTCAGTGCATCATTGCCAGTCCAGGACTCTCTTTGTAAACCAGGCTGACCTTTAAGTCATAGAGACCTTCCTTCATCTGCCTCTCAAGTGCTGGGACTAAGGATGTGTCACCATGCCTCATAAGACTTTATTATAGCCTAGTCACACTATGTGATTTCAGACATATCTAGCCACACATCTAGACTGTTTTTTTTTAGACAAGATTTCTCTCTGTAGCTGTGCATGTCCTGGACTTGTTTTGTAGACCAGGGTAACATTGAACTTACACAATAGCATGCTTGTATCTCCTGGAGAGAAGGGATTAGAGATTTGTGCCACAAAGCCTGGCTCAGATTTTATTTCAATAAGATATATATAATTTAAACATAAATTAAAACATGATTTTTTAATCGTATATATACATATATATATGATATATACATGTATGATTAAAAATAATGTATATAAATATATAAAATATTTTATTAAATATATTGGTTTATATTGCTATATTTAGTGAGTATATATTAATTATACATATGATTATTTAGGTATTTCGAGAGAGGGTTTCTCCTTTTAGCCCTGGCTATCTTGGACTAGATTTGTAGAACATCCTGACCTTGAACTCACAGAGACTGGCCTGCTTCTGCCTGACAGAGTGCTGAGATTAAAGGCCTATGCCAACACTTAGTATTTAGGCACCTGCTTCTGGCTTTCCTAGCAACCTGTGATGTCATTATGTGTCGACAGCCAGGGAGGGCAGGTGTGGTTACTTTGCTCCTTAAAAGGATATACCTGCCCACTTTGTCTCTCTCTTGGCCTCTCTTGCCCTCTTGCTATTGCCTTCTTGCCCTCCCCCTTTCTCTATTGGGGTGCCCCTCTCTCTCTTCCCCCTATCATGTCCTGCTCTCTCCTTCTCTATCTTTCTTCATTACCATCTGAGAGCCCACCCGAGAATGCAAACAACTGTAAAAGTAAAACAGCTGTGACTATTCCCATCCTTGAATTAAAGCCAGGGGCACATAGCTCTCGAACAGTAGGATGAACTGCTCTGAGATAGTTTTTTAAAAAATAAGGGCAGGGTGAATTGTTTTGAGAAAACTCACAAACGGCCAAAAACTGCAAACAACTAGCTGTAAACTATCTTCATGCTATTCTTGCTGACCAATCAATGTATAGAGCAAAAGTGGCCAGATTTTTAAGTATAAAATCCACGTGCTTTGCTTACTCAGGGTCAGCTCCTGTCTTTGGAGGGGTGACCCAATTGTGATTGGAAAACAAACAAACAAAAACAAACAAACAACAACAAAAAAAAAAACCTCTTGCTTTTGCATCAAGTCGTGGTCTGTGGAAGTTTCTGGGAAGGGCATGATCTTGAACTCCTGAGCTGTGAGACCCCAGTTCATACATTTTTGCTGTGTTTGGCCAGGAAAGGGCATGCTCCTTCCCCAACCCTCATCAGACTGAGCCCGGAGGTCGAACTCGGAACAGGTTAGTCTGATTTCTGTTTTGCTTTGCTTGTTTCTGTCTTACCAATCTGTTTCTCTTTAGGCACCTATCTGGTCCTTTTTTGGTCGTCTGATCAGTCATTGCAATAGATAGATGTGTCAGAATATTGCTTGACTAAGAACTGGAGGACACTACAGTTTGGGAGGCTCAGAATGGCATGGTCCTCCTCCGTTCTGTTTCCTGTCAGAGATGGCTGATGCCAGGCAGCCTGTCAGAGATCTGTGGTACCACCTGCAAGGGCGTCCTTGTCTAATTGCCTGTCTTGTTCTCTTTTTCTCTATGGTTGTTCCCTCTTTGACTTTCTTGACAGACGACTTTATTATGGGACAGACTGTTACTACATTCTTATCCCTCACCCTTGGTCATTTCTCAGAGGTGAGATATAGGGCACATAACCTTTCACGTGAAGTTAAAAAGGGGAAATGTCAAACTTTCTGTTCCTCGGAGTGGCCTACTTTTCAGATTGGATGGCCACACAAGGGCACCCTTCAGCTTGACAAGATCCTTGCTGTCAAGATTAAGACCCTCCAGACTCCAGGAGGCCCTCTGTCTAAGGATCAGTGTGCATATTGCAAGGAGAAAGGACACTGGTTCAAGGATTGTCCTAAAAGGAAGAAAAAGGCAGAAAAACCAAACACCCGAGCCCTGGAGACCTGGGTCCTAACCCTGAGTGATGACAACAATTAGGGGGGATGGGGTTCAGTCCCCCTACCCGAGTTCAGGGTAATCATTAAGGTGGAGGGGAAGCCAGTCCACTTCTTGGTGGATACTGGCACCCAGCATTCTGTTCTGTTACAAGACTTTGGAGCTAAAAACATGAAGAAATCATGGGTCCAAGAAGCCACTGGGTGTAAATAATACTCATGGACTACCCGAAGAATGGTGGAACTTGGAGTGGGCCAGGTATCCCACTCATTCTTAGTTGTCACTGAATGCCCTTACCCGCTGTTAGGGCGAGATAACCTAACTAAGATAGAGTCCTATATCTATTTTAGACCAGATGGCCCACAGATGATAGACAATAAAGGAGATCCCATTCATGTACTGACAATTCAACTGGAAGATGCATATAGCCTGTTTGAAAAGGTGGTAAGTCCAGAAAAAGAAATTAACTGGTGGCTAGAGAGAGATCCTAGGGCATGGACTAAAATGGCTAGGTAGCAAAAGCAGAGAAACAGCCCCCAGTTCAGATACAGCTGAAGCCTCAGGCTACTCCAATTGTGGTGTGACAATATCCAATGTCTAAGGAAGCCCGTGATGGGATCCACCCTCACATACAGCAGCTCCTTGACCTAGGGTTGCTCAAAAGGTGCCAATCCACCTGGAAGACTCCATTGCTGCCAGTTCGGATGCCTGGGAGCAATGACTATCAACCCGTATAGGACTTAAGGGGAGTTAACAAACAGGTCATGGACTTACACTCTACCGTGCCCACCCTGTATAACCTGTTGAGTTCCTCCCCTCACAGGGTTTGCATACTATCCTGGACCTTAAGGACACATTTTTTTTTTTTTGTCTCCAACTCAGCCCTACCAGCCAAGACATTTTTGCTTTTGAATGGAAAGACCCAGAGTCAGGGTCTTGGGCCAGCATACATAGACTCAACTTCCTCAAGTTTTAAAAATTCCCTACCATATTTGATGAAGCCCTCTACCAAGACTTGGCATACTTCTGGGCCACCGATCCCCAGGTAACTATTCTCCAGTATGTGGATGATATTTTATTAGCTGCAGATTCTAAAGAAACCTGCCTTGAAGCCACCGGACCTGCTGTTAAAAGAGCTGGGTGAGCTTGGCTAGAGAGCATCAGCAAAAAGGACCAGATCTGTAGGAAACAGGTCAGTTATCTAGGATATATATTAAGAGAAGGAAAGAGGTGGCCATCGGAGGCTAGAAAGGAGACTGTATTTGACATTCCCCCTGTGCAGACTACTGAACAACTGAGGGAAATTTTAGGTACAGCAGGGTTTTGCTGGCCTTGGATTCCGGGATTTGCTGACATGGCAGTCCCCCTGTATGCCCTTATAAAGGACAATGGCTCTTTCATCTGGGGAAAGGATGAACAAGCTGCATTTGATAATGTCAAACAAGCCTTAATATTGGCTCTAGCATTGGGACTCCCTGATGTAACCAAACCCTTCCATCTCTATGTGGCTGAGAATCAGGGAATAGCCAAAGGGGTGCTAACACAGAAAATTGGACCCTGGAAGAGATCGGTAGCCTATCTATCCAGAACGCTTGATTCAGTAGTGGCAAGATGGCCAACCTGCCTGCAAATAATAGCAACAGTGGCAGCACTAGTAAAAGATGCAGATAAACTGACTCTGGGACAGGACATCACCATTTATGTTCCTCATGCCACTGAGAGTGTCATAAGGCAGCCACCTGATCACTCGCTTATGAACACCTGCATGACACATTACCAGGCTTTGCTCTTGAATAATGATAGAGTCACCCTTGTCCCACTATGGAGCTAAACCCTGCCACCTTATTGCCAGATCCAGAAATCCAGCCCCTGATGCATGATTGTTTGCACTTTCTAGCAGAGGAATAGGGATGGTGAAAGGACTTGAAAGATCAACCTCTTACTGACGATGAGGTGACATACTATATGGAAAAGAGCAGATTTTTGGAGAATGGAAGAGAATGGCAGAGGCAGTGGTGGTAGATGGACATAAGGTAATATGGGCCCAGACATTGCCAGAGGGCACTTCTGTTCATCGAGGTGAATTGATTGCTTTAACCCAGGTAGTAACCCTGGAAAAGGGTGAAAAGATAAACATCTACACTGATAGTCAGTACGCCTTAAAAACAGCCCATGTGCATGGGGCCATCTATCATCAGACAGGCCTGCTGATATCAGCCGGTAAAGAGATAAAAAATAAAAAACGAGATTCTGGCTTTGCTCAATGCCCTGTTGCTGCCCAACAAGGTAAGCATTATTCATTTCCCGGGACAGCAGAAGGGGACTTCCAGGGCAGCCAAGGGGAATAACATGGACGATCAGGAAGCTAAAGTAGCTGCTAGAGGAAACTCTGTCTCAGTGGTATTAACAACTGAACTGCCCAGAGAAGAACGAGTAAACTACTCAGAAAATGACTTAAAGTTAATATGGCAAAAATGGGATATTTAACACCAATGTGGGGGCATGGATTGACCCCAAAGGTAAGATCATTCTACCCCAGGAAGATGCTGAGAGATTGATAACTCAGATGCATAAGTGGACTTACCTGGGGGCAAAGAAATTGGCTGAAGTTGCCCTCCAATCCCCATACCGAATACTAAACCTCACTATCCTGACTGAGAGAGTGACTAGGGCATGTGAACCTTGCCAGAGAGTAAACATAGGTAAGAATTTCCAGAGCCCAGGAAAGCGGCTGAGAGGAATTAGACCCAGAATGCATTGGGAGGTGGATTTCACTGAAATTAAACCAGACAGTTATGACAATAAATATCTCCTGGTTTTTGTGGACACTTTCTCAGGATGGGTGGAAGCTTTTCCCACAAAGAAAGAAACCACCCTGGTCGTGACCAAAAGATTCTGGAAGACATTTTTCCTCGGTTTGGTATTCCAAAGCTAATTGGGTCAGACAATCGGCCAGCCTTCCTTGCTCAGGTAAACCAGGAGGTGGCCAGGTTTCTGGGGCTTGATTGGAAGTTACATCATGTTTATAGACCCCAAAGCTCAGGACAAGTAGAGAGAATGAATAGAACTCTAAAAGAGACTCTCACAAAATTGACAATGGAGACTGGTGGTGACTGGGTGGTGCTTCTTCCCTTGGCCCTCTTTAGAGTCAGAAATACTCACTCCCTACTAGGCTTAACTCCCTTTGAATTACTATATGGGGTTCCTGATCTCCTACCTTGACTCTTCTTGGGGACCCTCTTGACATAACTAGTGGTAACTCTGACTTGTGCAGGCTAAAAGGACTGCAGCTTATGCAGAAAGAAATTTGGAGCAAGGTTGGCAGTGCATATGCGCCCGGCTCCTTGGAGGTGCCCAATCAGTTCCACGTTGAAGATCTGGTATATGTGCAGTGACATGGCAACCAGAATCTGGAACCTCGGTGGAAGGGTCCTTATTACATCCTCCTCACCACGCCAACTGCCGTCAAAATAGAGGGCATCATAGCTTGAATCCAGGTGTCACAGGTTAAGCCGGCTTTTCATCAGCCTGAAACACCTGGATTGTCCAAGCCTACAGCTATCGGCTGAAACTGAAACTCTTCAGGGACAACAAACTCTCAGACCAGAACTCCCCTTTGTCTGGGAAAGTATAAGTGCAGTTCAGGTCCTGATGCTCCAGAAAGAGTATCAACCTCTCCATGAGGTTGATCCACAATTTTAGGTTAAAATTGAGGCAAAAAAAGGGGGTGTGTGTGAGAAACCACCTGGGAATGAGAAAAACAACAGTGATTATTTGAATTGAAGTCAGCCGTAGATAACTCTTGAAGGAAAGGGGCAACTGTTCTGAGAACAACTATCTACAACCACCTGTAAACTATCTACAACCAGCTGTATACTACCTAAAACCAGGTGTAAACTATCTTCATGCTATTCTTGCTGAACAATCAATGTATAGAGCAAAAGTGGTTTCAATTTCAGGCATAAAACCCTGTCCTTTGCATATTTAGGGCTGTCTCCTGTCTTTGTAGGGGGCACCCTATAGAAATTGGAATAAAACTCTTGCTTTTGCTTCAAGTTGTGGTCTATGAGTGTTCCTGGGAAGTGCACAATCCTGAGCTCCTGAGCAGTGAGACTCCAGGTCTAACAACATGAAACTAAAACGCTTTTGCCATCCATTCTTTAGGTGGTGAAGCAGCTTATAAAATGGGAAACCACTGTTCCAGCTATGCAACAGACAGGTTTATATCTAGACCATTCACAGAAGTCATAACATGTATACATGAAGAAACAAACAAACAATCTAGAAAAGATCATCCTGAGTGAGGTATCTCAGAAGCAGAAAGACATACACGGTATATACTCGATTTTAAGTGGAGGCTAGACCTATAATATAGGATAAACATACTAAAATCTATAAGAAGATAAACAAAAAGATAAACAAGAAAGAGGACCTGGGTTAAGATGATCAATCCTCACGTAGAAAGACAAATGGGATGGACATAAGAGAAAACAAGAAACAGGACCCTAGCCTACCACAGAGGACCTGGGAAAGACTCTACCTAGTAGTATATCAAAGCAGGTGCTGAGACTCATAACCAAACCTTGGGCAGAGCACAGGGAATCATATAAAAAAGGGGGGAGTTAGTGTGACCTGGAGAGGGCAGGAACTCCACAAGGACCAAATATATCAGGGCACAGGGGTATTGTAAGAGACTGTATCTCCAACCAAGGACAATGTACGCATAGAACCTAGCACCCCTGCTCAAATATAGTCCATGTTAGCTCTGTATCCAAGTGGGTACCATACTAAGTGAAACAGGGACTATTACAGACATGAACTCAATGGTTGGCTCTTTGACTTCCCCCCCCACAAGGCAGGATCAGATTTGTTAGGCCACAGAGGAGGACATTGCAGCAAACCTGATGATGCCTGATAATCTAGGGTCAGTTGAACAGGCGGGGCCCTCCTATCAGTAGACTTGGAAAGGGGTAGGTAGTAGATGAGGGAAGGAGGGTAGGAAAGGGAGGGAATGAGGGACTGGTCGACAGCTTGGATACAAAGTTAATAAACTGCATCTAATATTAAAAATAAAAGTAAAAAAGTGGAACATAAAACAAAGTTCCTAAAGATGAAACACAAAATGCTGACAGTTTTTTGTTTGTTTGAAGACAGGATTTTTCTGAATAATTTTAGCTATCCCGGACTCTCTTTATAGAACAGCCTGTGCTTGAACTCACAGAGATCCACCTACCTTAAACTTCCTGAGTCCTAGGAATGCAGGTGATCACCAACAGCCTGAGCTGCTGACAGTTTATTTTGTTGTAGCATTTTATTTTTGTTGTTGTTTCATGCACTACATCCCAACTGCAGTTTCCTCTTCCTCCACTCCTCCCAGCCACAATCTATCCACCTCTACTCTGCCCAACTCACCTCTCCTTCATCCACTGCTTCTTTATTTTCAATGAAAAAAAATGTGATGGCATAGCAAGGTATAATAAGACTAGGAACAATCACTCACATCAGAGTTAGGCAAAGAAATACATGAGGAGAGAAAGTGTAGCTAGAGCAGGAAAAAGAGTGAGAGACACCCCCATTCTCACTCTTGGAAGTCCCTCAGCAACATCAGGATAATGATCATAAGGTGTATGCCAACAACCTAGCTAACAAGACTCATAGAATGTTTATGTTTTTGTCCTTCAGACTCTGTGATCCCCTATGAGCCCAATTGACTCAGTGGCCCATGCTCTTGTTGTGTCCTTGATATCTCTGGTTCCTACAATAACGTATTCCCTCATTTCTGGGGTTCCCCTGGGTACATCATTGTCTTTGGCTATGGGTCGCTGTATCTGCTTCCATCAGATGCCGGGTGATGTCTCTCTGATGACAACTGGGCTAGGCACTCATCTAAGATTATAGCAGAGTATCTTTTATTGACATTTTTTTTGCCTGTCATCTTTACAGATATTGTGTGTCTCTAGGCTATCTTGACTATGGTTCATGGTCATCCAGGCAGTGTCAGGAATGGACTTCCCCTCATGGTGTGGGCCTCAATGTGTTTTCTGGAGTGTATTTCATATTATTAGGTTGGGGATCTCCTTCTAGTATCTTCTGTAGGGCTGGATGGCTGCATCTATACTGGGCATAGTAGTCTGGGTTGGCATCGGCGGTCTCTTAGTTTCTGCATGATATCCATCCAAACACTTCTGGATTTTATAATCTCTGCTGTGAATTCTAGTGTGATTCTGATAGGTCTACTTATTATTTGAATGATGTTTTGGTATTAGCAGTGTCATGCATAGAACAGTTAATTTTCATGATGTCATCCCCATATAAAATAGAATCTCCGTAACCTATGAAAATGAAAAATAAACACACTTTAATGTGTGTTGAGGGAATTAAGACAAAGAAGGGACTAATTTGAGGTAAAATAAACTATGTATAAATGCTGCAAAAATTAAAATACTTGTAATTCAATTATGATATTTTAGAATGCAACTGCATCAAAAAAGTTAACTCCTGGTCCATTAATATACCCAAAAATTTATGTAGCATTTTGACTTTGCATGATGATGAATATTTTTTCTATAACTCCTCATATGTCAGTTACTATTGTTTAAGTGATTTCTGAATAAATTACATGACATTATTAAAAGCAGAAAATTTGGTAGTTCTATGTGAAAGATGATTATATGCATAGTTTATTTTCCTCTAACTCTCTCTTTATAGGAAAGGATTTATGAGAATGATTTACAATCTGTGAGTCAATTAATTCAACAGTGGATGGCTAAAAGTGGAAAATCGAGGAATCTATCAGTGGCTTAGTCCATGAGGCTGGTTGCCTCAACTCACCTTCATACACGGAAATCCTCAAGAAGAAGGTTCTATAGTCAATGAAGAAATAGACTTGCTACCAAAGCAAAAGGGAACAGGCAAAGAGTAAAACATTCCTTCTTCTATGTCCTTGTATAGGTTTCCAGTAAGATGAGGCAAAGGTGAGTGGTTGGTTTTGCAGTATGAAGATACAGATTAAAGGTGTGTTTTTCAGCCTTATAGATTCAGAAGAGAAGTAGAGAAGACTACTTCAAAAAAGGAAGAGTACTTCACAATTGTGTCCTTAATTTGGGTGTTTTGCTTAGTTCCACATGCAGTCAAGTTAAAAACCAAGACTCATGATCACACCTCTTTTCAGATTGAAAGATAATCCTATCTCCTCTTGACATTAATTTCCAAATAAAAAGAATAACCAGGTCCTAGCAATGCCTAAAAATCATTTAATGACGCAGAGTACAATAGCAGACAAATTACATATTTATCCTGATCATAATTGAAGCTAACATGATATAACTGTCCTTCAAAAACCGTCCAGGTTAGAAACAACAAAGTCCAGGTTAGAAACAACTCTCCACCGCCGCTGGGCCACTCCACAACACCTCCCTTGTAGGGCAACCCACATTAAGCACAAGGATTCACCTCCCACCTGCTACATGTGTGCAGGGTCCCTAGGCCCAGACCAAGCATGCTCCTTATGTGATGGCTCAGTCTCTGCAAGCCCCCTGGGGGCTGAGTCAGCTGTTTCTGTTGGTCTTCTTGTGAGGTTCCTCGCACCTCGATCGCCTTCATCTTTTCCCCAAAACTTACTCAGGATCCCTAGAGCTCTGTATCTTTCTTAGGTGCAAGTCTGAACATCTGTCCAAGCTCATTTCTGGTTGGAGTCTCTGAGACAATGGTCAGGTTAGGGTCCAGGCAACGGGGTTTTACAGTCCCAATTCTGGGCATTGCCAATGGGGTCAAATATCATCCAACAGAGCCTGATAATCTTCTTCCGTGAGAGGAGCCTCGAGTGTTTGTTCGATCTGCTCCCATGGTACATCTGGGTCCAGAGGGGCTGGTCCCTGTTCCTCTTCCACTGTTCTCACCTGTTGCTCCAGGAAGAGCTGGACAGGGCAGGAGTCGCTGGATTCTGGGTAGGCCTCTGTGAAGAAGGTGAGCTCGGGTCTTGACATCAAGGCTTCTGCACACTGGCCTCCTGCAGAACCCGATGTCAACAAGCTGTCCCGGGAAGCCTCCTCCTCAATGCAACACGATGCTCCAGGAGCCCTTTCCGGGCCAGGAGAGGCAGACAGGTCCTCACCTTTAGCTGTGCTCCCTCCAGCGTGGCCTTTCTGCCTGGCCTTTCTGTTCTGGAACCATATGTGGACTGTGTCCTCAGGCAAACCTGTGCTCAGTGCCAGTTGCACCCTCGTGGCATAGTCTGGAGATGGAGAGATCTCAAAAGCTTGCACTAGCATGCTGATCTGTGCTGGACTAAGCCGCGTTCGAGGCCTTCTCCGTTCTGAGGGCAGGCCTCTTGCCTGTTGTACCCTGGCGACAAGCTTTTCAGGAGGCTGTTGGGAGGCTTCATGGCTGGAGCCTGCGGTGGTCTGCTTTGAGGTCTTCCTCAACATGCCAGTTCTAGTTCTGCGGTTTTGAAACCACACGCTGATGGAGGACTCTGGAACTCAATTCCCTGGCCAGTTCCTGCCTGGTCCTGAAGCTCAGGTAAGGTGTCTTGGCAAAACTGAGAGCAAGACCTCCTTCTGCTTGGCCTGCCAAGCAGTCTTTTGACGCCGGATGTCTTTGTCTTACTGCAGCCACCCACATCTGCCTGATCTTCCATCCTGCCGAGGACACTTTGACAGGAGTTCTTCCTCTCCAGTGTGTACTCACAACATCACCCAGGAAAGTGCAGACTATGGCAAATGCGTAAAGGGGTCTGCTGCTCACCCTTAAATACCGACCTGAGGCCCCACCCACTCCCTCGAGGCCTCCAATTACAGGCCAAAACGTGGAACGCTCTTCTGCTTCCAAACTGTGAAACCCTTCCTTCCTCCCCATGAATTTTTCCATACCCCACCCTAAAGCAGCCTTTCCAGAAACAGTTGACCTTGCGTTTTACCCAAATTCCACTGCTTAGCTCACAGTAGGCACCTGTGTTGGAACACAAGGAGTTTGAGGGGAGAGTCTAAGGCACGGCTTCTGATGATCAGGCAAGGAGAAGAGGCATAAGCCAGGAGCAGTCTTTGCCTACTTTAACAAGGTCATTCATTCAGCTCTGGCTGATGCTCAAGGAGGAATGTGGCTACAACAGATCTTGCACTCTGCGTGCCGCCTGCCTTAAGTTCCTTTGAGCTCCAGTCTCCCCGGTGTATGATTTCAACAATCTAAATATGGTTAGGACCCTGCAAGTCTAAGCATTTGGGCAAAGAGTAGACTCATCCTGCAGAAAGACTCCTGGAATTATTTCTGAATTTCTCCTTCATTGGCAGGCCACAGAAGGTGTCAAGTTCCCTCTTGGTTCCTCTGGTTCCACCTATTTAATCCACCATACACTTTGTCCTACTGGAGAAATTTTACAGATTCCTAGAAACTGTATGAACCTTCAGAAGCACACAGTGTGGATCCCAAGACTTTTGGGAGAGGATACTGAAGTCATTTCCTTCATTTCAAGGAACAACATTTGTTGCTGCCATTAATTTGGATCTCTGATCATTAGGCAGTGTTTTCCAGAACACACAATTTCTGGTACTGCCAAATGTGCCTGTTGTTCTTCAGGGTGTGGCTTTGCCCTAGATGGAGGAGAACAGTAACAGCTGAGCAGTTCTACCCCTGCCTTATTTTTGCATCTCCTGTTTTACATGTGCCATAATTTTAACTTTTTTCTTGCAGTCCCCATCGACAGTACCTGGGTGTACAATAGATCCTGTAGAAGTTATTCTGCTTCTTCCAGAGATCCTCTTTACCATCCCTGAAGACACAGGTCCATAAACATCTGTATTTCCTTTGTGACATAGAAGTCTTGCCGATAGGGTCAGAGGTTTATCTGCAGCCAGATGCAAAGCTGCGCTGCTGCATGCAGTGGTGTGTATCAAGTCTATAATCCTCAGTTGATATTTTCCTATCTGCCTAGTACCTCATGGCTGCCTGATGGGAGACAGCTCGTATTGTTGTATGAGGGGTCTAACCCTGACAGGCCCCTCTGTTGGTTTCCTGATGGCAAGAGGTTAGCCTGTAGGTCCCTCTCGGAGCAGTCATCCCTAGACCTGTGCTTTCCCTTGCCACAGCTGCCATGAAACCAAGGGAACCTTTGCATTCCCTTGGAGCCAGAATCTGCTTGTTCCCTTCTGTGAATAAAGGGACCACTTGCCTCTGTGTTAACACACCTCCTATTTTGAGTTCTAGAGATTTTAACTTTTTTTTTTTTTTTTTTTTTTTTTAAATTCCCGGATTCACCCAAAATAGCACACCGGGTGATTTGAGAACTGGGAACTCTAGCTGTAGCTTGTCCTGTGAGGTCACCATGATGCTCCTCATTGCCAATAGCAGTTGTCTCTCTTAATCATTCATTTCTTGGGGCCGCTCCTCCTTTTCATGCTCTAAATGCTCTCCTACATGTGATATTTACAGTATCATGCGCCAAGAATGGCATCAGTGCTTATCTGGTGTCAGTCTGGTACTGCCCTCTTGAGAGCTGAACCCAATCTCTGTATGAAGTTGGTGAACAGTCTTCTCCAGGGCCTTGAATTACCTTAGTGAATGAGGTGGTTGTTTTGCACAGGCTCTTTAACAGATCCCTGCACTCTTAAACCTGCAAGATGAGATTATTCAGTGACTTCACCATCAGAACAAATGAGGGACCATCTGGGAATGAGAAAAACAACTGTGATTATTTGAATTGAAGCCACGTGCTGATAGCTCTTGAAGGGCGGGGTGAACTGTTCTGAGAAACAACCAGCTGTAAAGTATAGAGCAAAAGTGATCTGATTTTCAGGCATAAAAACCCTGTGCTTTGCAAGTTCAGGGTCATGTCCTGTCTTTGGAGGTGCGACCTATCTCGACAGCAATAAAACCTTTTGCTATTGCATCGAGTTGTGGTCTGTGAGTGTTCCTGTGAAGGGTGTAATCCTGAGCTCCTGAGCAGTGAGACTCCAGGTCTTACATTTTGGTGCATTGCCCAGAAAACAGACCTCAACAGACTGGGCTCAGAGGTCGAGCTTGGAACAGGTTAGTCTGATTTCTGGTATACCACTGTTTGTCTTTAGTCACCTATCTGGACCTTTTTGGTCATCTTCTCAGTCACTGCGATAGACAGACTTGTCAGAATATCGGTTGACTGGGAACTGGAGGATGCTCCAGATTCCATTTGGGGAGGCTAGGTCTGGGATGGTCTTCCTCCCATCTGTTTCTCTTCAGAGACAGCCGCCGTGAGGCAGCCTCTCAATCAGAATTCTGTGGTACCACCCTTAAGGGTGTCCTTGTCAAATTGCCTGTCTTGTCTTGGAAGCTTTTGCAATCCATTCCTTAATGATGAAGCAGCTTATAAAATGGGAAACATCTTTACCAGCTACGCAACAGGCAGGTTTATATGTAGACCATTCAAAGAAGTCATGAAATGTAAACATGAAGAAACAAACAAACTATCTAGAAAAGATCATCCAGAGTGAGGTGTCCCGGAATCAGAAAGACATACACGGTATACACTCACTTTTAAGTGGATGCTAGACCTATAAGATAGGATAAACATACTAAAATCTGTACACCTAAGGAAGATAAATGAGAAAGAGGACATGGATTAAGATGATCAATCCTCACTTAGAAAGACAAATGGGATGGATATAGGAGAAAACAACAGGACAGAAGCTTACCACAGAAGACCTGTGAACGATTCTACCTAGCAGTGTATCAAAGTAGATGCTGAGACTCATAAGCAAACCTTGGGCAGAGCACAGGGAATCATATGAAAGAAGGCAGAGTTAGTATGACCTGGAGAGGACAGGAACTCCAAAAGGACCAAATATATCAGAGCACAGGGGTCTTTTATGAGACTGTATCTCCAACCAAGGACCATGTATGCATATAACCTAGCACCCCTGCTCAAATATAGTTCATGTTAGCTCTGCATCCAATTGGTTACCATACTAAGTAGAACAAGGACTATTTCGGACATGAACTCAATGGCTGGCTCATTGACCTCTCCCCCCCCCAAGGAAGGATCAGACTTGCTAGGCCACAGAGGAGGACATTGCAGCCAGTCCTGATGATACCTGATAAGCAAGGGTCAGTTGGAACAGGAGGAGGCCCTCCCCTATCAGCGGACTTGGAAAGGGGTAGGGAGGAGATGAGGGAAGGAAGGTGGGATAGGGAGGTGATGAGGAACTGGGCTACAGCTGGGATACAAAGTTAACAAGCTGTATCTAATATTAAAAATAAAAATTAAAAAAGTGGGACATAAAACAAAGTTGTAAAGATGAAACACAAAATGCTGACAGATTTCTTTTGTTTGAAGACAGGATTTTTCTGAATAATTTTGGCTGTCCCGGACTCTCTTTATAGAACAGCCTGTGCTTGAACTCACAGAGATCCACCTACCTTAAATTTCCTGAGTGCTAGAAATGCAGGTGATCACCAACAGCCTGAGCTGCTGACAGTTTATTTTGTTTTAGCATTTTATTTTTGTTGTTGTTTCATGCACTACATCCCAACTGCAGTTTCCTCTTCCTCCACTCCTCCCAGCCACAATCTATCCACCTCTACTCTGCCCAACTCACATCTCCTTCATCCACTGCTTCTTTATTTTCAATGAAAAAAAATGTGATGGCATAGCAAGTTATAATAAGACTAAGAACAATCCCTCATATCAGAGTTGGTCAAAGCAATACATGAGGAGAAAAAGTGTAGCTAGAGCAGGAAAAAGAGTGAGAGACACCCCATTCTCACTGTTGGAAGTCCCTCAGCAACATCAGGATAATGATCATAAGGTGTATGCCAACAACCTAGCTCACAAGACTCATAGAATGTTTATGTTTTTGTCCTTCAGTCTCTGTGATCCCCTATGAGCCCAATTGACTCAGTGGGCCATGCTCTTGTTGTGTCCTTGATATCTCTGGTTCCTACAATAACGTATTCCCTCATTTCTGGGGTTCCCCTGGGTACATCATTGTCTTTGGCTATGGGTCTCTGCATCTGTTCCCATCAGACGCTGGGTGATGTCTCTCTGATGACAACTGGGCTAGGCACTCATCTATGATTATAGCAGAGTATCTTTCATTGACATATGTTGCCTGTCATGTTTACAGATATCGTGTGTCTGTAGGCTATCTTGACTCTGGTTCATGGTCATCCAGGCAGTGTCAGGCATGGACTTCCTCTCATGATGTGGGCCTCAATGTATTTTCTGGAGTGTATTTCATATTATTAGGTTAGGGATTTCCTTCTAGTATGTTCTGTAGGGCTGGATGGCTGCATATATCCTGGGTATAGTAGTCTGGGTTGGCATCGGTGGTCTCTTAGTTTCTCCATGATATCCATCCAAACACTTCTGGATTTTATAATCTCTGCTGAGAATTCTAGTGTGATTCTGATAGGTCTACTATTATTTGAATGATGTTTTTGTATTAGCAGTGTCATGCATAGAATAGTTAATTTTCATGATGTCATCCCCATATAAAATAGAATCTCTGTAACCTATGAAAATGAAAAATAAAACACACTTTAATGTGTGTTGAGGGAATTAAGACAAAGAAGGGACTAATTTGAGGTAAAAATAAACTATATATAAATGCTGCAAAAATTAAAATACTTGTATTTCAATTATGATATTTTAGAATGCAACTGCATCAAAAAAAAGTTAACTCCTGGTCCATTAATATACCCCAAAAATTTATGTAGCATTTGACTTTTCATGATGATGAATATTTTTTTCTATAACTCCTCATATGTCAGTTACTATTGTTTAAGTGATTTCTGAATAAATTACATGACATTATTAAAAGCAGAAAATTTGGTCGTTCTATGTGAAAGATGATTATATGCATAGTTTATTTTCCTCTAACTCTCTTTTATAGGAAAGGATTTATGAGAATGATTTACAATCTGTGAGTCAATTAATTCAACAGTGGATGGCTAAAAATGGAAAATCGAGGAATCTATCAGTGGCTTAGTCCGTGAGGCTGGTTGCCTCAACTCACCTTCATATACACGGAAATCCTCAAGAAGAAGGTTCTATAGTCAATGAAGAAATAGACTTACTACCAAAAAAAAGGAACAGGAAAAAGTAAAATATTCCTTCTTCCATGTCCTTGTATAGGTTTCCAGTAGAAGATGAGGCAAAGGTGAGTGGTTGGTTTTGCAGTGTGAAGATATGGATTAAAGGTGTGTTTTTCAGCCTTATAGATCCAGAAGAGAAGTAGAGAAGACTATTTCAAACAAGCAAGAGTACTTCACAATTGTGTCCTTAACTTGTGTGTTTTGCTTAATTCCACATGCAGTCAAGTTAAAAACCAAGACTCATGATCACACCTCTTTTCAGCTTGAAAGATAATCATATCTCCTTTTTACATTAATTTCCAAATGAAAAGAATAACCAGGTCATAGTAATGCCTAAAAAATAATTTAATGACGAGAGTACAATAGCAGACAAATTACATATTTATGCTGATCATAATTGAAGCTAACATGATATAACTGTCCTTCAAAAACCGGGCCAGGTTAGAAACAACAAAGTCCAGGTTAGAAACAACTCTCCACCGCACAAAACCCACAACATCTCCTTAGGGCAACCCACATTAAGCACAAGGATTCACCTCCCACCTGCTACGTGTGTGCAGGGTCCCTAGCTCCAGACCAAGCATGCTCCTTATTTGATGGCTCAGTCTCTGCAAGACTCCTGGGGGCTGGGTCAGCTGTTTCTGTTGGTCTTCTTGTGAGGTTCCTCACACCTCCAGGGCCTTCCATCTTTTCCCCAAAACTTACTCAGGATCCCTAGAGCTCTGCACCTTTCTTAGGTGCCAGTCTGAGCATCTGTCCAAGCTCATTTCTGGCTGAGTCTCTGAGACAATGGTCAGGTTAGGTCCCAGGCAACGGGGTTTTACAGTCCCAATTCTGGGCATTCTCAATGTGGTCAAATATCGCCCAACAGAGCCTGATATTCTTCTTCTGTGAGAGGAGCCTCAAGTGTTGGTTCGATCTGCTCCCATGGTACATCTGGGTCCAGAGCGCTGGTCCCTGTTCCTCTTCCACTGTTCTCACCGGTTTGCTCCAGGAAGAGCTGGACAGGGCAGGAGTCGCTGGATTCTGGGTAGGCCTCTGTGAAGAAGGTGAGCTCGGTCTTGACATCAAGGCTTCTGCACACTGGCCTCCTGCAGAACCCGTGTCAACAAGCTGTCCTGGGAAGCCTCCTCCTCAATGCAACACGATGCTCCAGGAGCCCTTTCCGGGCCAGGAGAGGCAGGCAGGTCCTCACCTTTAGCTGTGCTGCCTCCAGCGTGGCCTTTCTGCCTGGCCTTTCTGTTCTGGAACCATATGTGGACGGTGTCCTCAGGCAAACCTCTGCTCAGTGCCAGTTGTACCCTCGTGGCATAGTCTGGAGATGGAGAGATCTCAAAGCTTGCACTAGCATGCTGATCTGTGCTGACTAAGCGCGTTCGAGGCCTTCTCCGTTCTGAGGGCGGGCCTCTTGCTTGTTGTACCCTGGCGACAAGCTTTTCAGGAGGCTGTTGGGAGGCTTCATGGCTGGAGCCTGCGGTGGTCTGCTTTGAGGTCTTCCTCGACATGCCAGTTCTAGTTCTGCGGTTTTGAAACCACACGCGGATGGAGGACTCTGGAACTCCAATTCCCTGGCCAGTTCCTGCCTGGTCCTGAAGCTTGGGTAAGGTGTCTTGGCGAAAAACTTAGAGCAAGACCTCCTTCTGCTTGGCCTGCCAAACAGTCTTTTGACGCTGGGATGTCTTTGTCTTACTGCAGCCACCCACATCTGCCTGATCTTCCATCCTGCCGAGGACACTTTGACAGTAGTTCTTCCTCTCCAGTGTGTACTCACAACAACACCCAGGAAAGTGCAGACTATGGCAAATGCGTAAAGGGTCCGCTGCTCACCCTTAAATACCGACCTGAGGCCCCACCGTCTCCTTGAGGCCTCCAATTACAGGCCAAACCGTGGGAACGCTCTTCTGCTTCCAAACTGTGAAACCTTTCCTTCCTCCTGCAAGCATTTTCCCCATATCCCACCCTAAAGCAGCCTTTCCAGAAACAGTTGGAATTTGTGTTATACCCAAATTCCACTGCTTAGCTCACAGTATGCACCTGTGTTGGCCCACACGGAGTTTGAGGGGAGAGTCTAAGGCACAGCTTCTGATGATCGGGCAAGGAGAAGAGGCATAAGCCAGGAACAGTCTTTGCCTACTTTAACAATGTCATTCATTCAGCTCTGGCTGATGCTCAAGGAGGAACGTGGCTAGAACAGATCTTGCACTCTGCGTGTGCCGTCTGCCTTAAGTTCCTTTGAGCTCCTGTCTCCCGGTGTATGATTTCAACAATCTAAATATGGTTAGGACCCTGCAAGTCTAAGCATTTGGGCAAAGAGTAGACTCATCCTGCAGAAAGACTCCTGGAATTATTTCTGAATTTCTCCTTCAGTGGCAGGCCACAGAAGGTGTCAAGTTCCCTCTTTTTTCCTCTGGTTCCACCTATTTAATCCACCATACACTTTGTCCTACTGGAGAAATTTTACAGATTCCTAGAAACTGTATGAACCTTCAGAAGCACACAGTGTGGATCCCAAGACTTTTGGGAGAGGATACTGAAGTCATTTCCTTCATTTCAAGGAACAACATTTGTTGCTGCCATGAATTTGGATCTCTGATCATTAGGCACTGTTTTCCAGAACACACAATTTCAGTACTGCCAAATGTGCCTGTTGTTCTTCAGGTGTGGCTTTGCCCTAGATGGAGGAGAACAGTAACAGCTGAGCAGTTCTACCCCTGCCTTATTTTTTGCATCTCTGTTTTACATGTGCCATAATTTTAACTTTTCCTTGCAGTCCCCATCGACAGTACCTGGGTGTACAATAGATACTGTAGAAGTTATTCTGCTTCTTCCAGAGATCCTCTTTACCATCCCTGAATACACAGATCCATAAACATCTGTATTTCCTTTGTGACATAGAACTCTTGCAGATAGGGTCAGAGGTTTATCTGCAGCCAGATGCAAAGCTGTGCTGCTGCATGCAGGTGTGTATCAAATCTGAAATCCTCAGTTGAGATTTTCCTACCTGCCTAGTACCTCATGGCTGCCTGATGGGAGACAGCTCGTATTGTTGCATGAGGGCCTAAGCCTGACAGGCCCCTCTGTTGGTTTCCCTGATGGCAAGAGGTTAGCCTGTATGTCCCTCTCGATGCTGTGATCCCTACACCAGTGCTTTCCCTTGCCACAGCTGCCATGAAGCCCCAGGAACCTTTGCATTCCCTTGAGCCAGAATCTGCTTGTTCCCTTCTGTGAGTAAAGGGACCACTTGCCTCTGTGTTAACACACCTCTTATTTTGGGTTCTAGAGATTTTAACCTCTTTTTTTTTTTTCCTAAATTCCCGGATTCACCCAAAATAGCACACACCGGTGATTTGAGAACTGGGAACTCTAGCTGTAGCTTGTCTTGTGAGGTCGGGCATGATGCCCTGAGAGCCAAAAGCAGTGTCTCTCTTAATCATTCATTTCTTGGGGCTGCTCCTCCTCTTCATGCTCTAAATGCTCTCGTACATGTGATATTTACAGTATCATGCGCCAAGAATGGCATCAGTGCTTATCTGGTGTCAGTCTGGTACTGCCTTCTTGAGAGCTTAACCCAATCTCTGTATGAAGTTGGTGAACAGTCTTCTCAGGGCCTTGAATGACCTTAGTGAAGGAGGCGTTGTTTTGCACAGGCTCCTTAACAGATCCTGCACTCTTAAAACCTGCAAGATGAGATTATTCAGTGACTTTATCATCAGAACAAATGAGGACCACCTGGGAATGAGAAAAACAACTGTGATTATTTGAATTAAAGCCAGGTGCTGATAGCTCTGAAGGGGTGGGTGAACTGTTCTGAGAAACAACCAGCTGTAAAGTATAGAGCAAAAGTGATCTGATTTTCAGG
>JAEOAE010002181.1:0-25608 GCA_036365155.1 Meriones psammophilus | reverse complement strand
GAGACCAGCCTTGCCTTGCTGCTTTTAATAGCATGAGGAGATGAACTCCACATAGCTCCAGGACTTCCATTCAGTTTCTGTGGCATCCATGGATCCTATAAAACTATACAAAAATCAGCTCACATTTATTATTCAGTTTTAAAAAATGTAAGAAAATATTCAGATATTTTACCAAAATTTCATAAAAGAAGTGATCAGGCCAGTGTTTAAAACTGAAGTCTCAGAAGCTAAGGATAAAGAACACAACAGGAAATTTGGAGACTGAGTTCTGATGTCAGCCCTGTGCTCATGCTGACAGACATATGGAAGGTACATCAGTCATTGCATGTGATGCATGGTAGGTTTTACAAGACCTACAAGCTATATGTTATTATCTGCATTTTACAATCAAGGCTCTACGAGGGTCAGTGCCTCAGTTCAGGACTGGATGTCAGGTGGCCTGCATGTGCAAGTTTGCCTCACTCCAGCTCTGTCTGGTCCTTCTTGTGTGAGCAGGCTGAAAAAATCAGACTAACTTTGTAACCTATGTTTTTTTAATTGCCTTATAACTTATATTTTCAAGTTTTAGGCCCATATTAATTAAAGCCTCTTAGTGCTTCTCCAGAGAGCTGAGAAATGTAAAAGTTCCTGACATCAGCCATCTGTGAGGGCAGAGATAAGGAAGAGAACAAGCAGAGATCCCTACTAAATGGAGAGTAAATCACCGGCTGGTGCCTGTAAAATGAGCTTTGTTTGGAAACCGAGATGATTTAATTATTCTCCCACCTTTAACTGTAGCTATGTCTCATATGGCAGGAAATTCCAAACTGACTTGAAGATCAGATATTTACACAGGGCTGACCAGACCTAAGGGTGACCAGAACTAACCAATTATTTTAAAAGTTAAACACCTCATCCAATCCCGAATCTCCAAGATAGCAACCCCAGGAGATTCCCACCTTGTGTCTTTTAAAAACCTAAGATCTTTTTCTCCAGGTGCCACTCCTAGCTGACCAGCAGTGGTGACCCCATTGCGCAATGGTCAAGATGAACCTCTTGCCATTTTGCATGGATGGATGATTAGTTTCCTGAGTTCTCTTCATACCTTCTTATATTTAGGCTCATGCTGGGCCTAAAAGGCCTTACTCCTTTCAGCTGTGGGCCAGTGGCTGGACTGTCTCCTCTTCCTGTGTAGGTCATGTTCACTCTGCTGTGTCAGAGAAGCAACCAAAGACCACTGGAGGCAGATGTGCAGCTCTAGTTAGGGCTGATCACATGGGAATGGTGTGGCTGGAAGTTGTCCAGAGTGTAGCCAGCAACACTAAACCCAGGGCCCTGAGCTGGGCCAGAGCTGCTTTAGGAGCCCAGGAGCAGCAGTGGGGCCCCTGTCTGAGGCTGAACTGCAGCAGGTACATCTGCAGGGTACAAGCCCAACTTGTAAGGAGATGGTGACATTCTATGATTTGCTAATCAGGGCCCATTGTTCCTATGACTATATCATTGATTTCCAGGAACCATTTCTTCCTCAGCTACTGTTTTCACCTCTTTTTCCTTTCCTCTGTGTCCCCTCTTCCCTTTAAACCTCCTCTTACTTTCTTTTAGGCTTCCTTTCCAATAATTTAAGTGAAGCAAGTAAAATGTGAAGTTTTCTTGCCACCTCACAGCTCAACAAACCCAAGCCCAAGATCATCTATTTAATTTACATCATCATTTCATAGCTTTTTCTATACATTTGTGAACATGTTGCGATATAATTTAAGAATTTTTTTGGTTTGGTTAGTTTTGGGGTTTTTTGTTTTTGTTTTTGTTTTGTTTTGTTTGTTTTTTTGAGACAGAGTTTCTCTGTGTAGCCTTGGCTGTCCTGGACTCACTTTATAGACCAGAAACCAGGCTGCCCTTGAGCTCATAGAGATCCACATGCCCTCTGGCCTCCCAGGTGCTAGTTTTAGAATTTTTAAAGACTGTTCACCCTAAATGAATTGTGCATATTTATATTTCCATTTACAAATAATCCTAGACAGCCTTTCATTTCTGTGAGCATGGCTGCCTGTGTGCAAGGTGTCTGGTAAATACTTGCCTAGTTGGTTTGTGTGTGATCTAGCATCTACCCAGGAACTTTCCTATATACAGTATGAGCTACAACTATTTGGAAAAAAAAATCCCAGTCACGGTGGTGTGTACCCACAATCCTATCATGTCAGAGGTTGAAGCAGAAAGATGAGCAAGTTGAGGCCAGCCTGGGATATATAATGATGCCCATCAATAAAATAAAATAAAAGCCCTTTTGAGTCAAGCACCATTCACTGACATTACAGAAAAACACAGCCATAAATAAATAAATAAATAAATAAATAGGAACATTCAGCCAAGTATAAAGTGCAGGAAATTATACAGAGCAGCTTAAGTGATTTCTTTTAAGAAATAATTGAAAAGGTGAAAGGTGAGGAAAATGGATTCATAATTCTGGGCTGGAAAAACAGCTAAGAGGGCAGCTGTGCTTGCTATTAAGCCTGATGATTTGAGTGTGATACCCGGGGCCCCTCCCTTAGGCCATCTTCTGACCTCCACACACATCCTGGTAGAAGAACAACACCCCCATTCTCACAGCCCCAGAAGTGCACTTTTTTATTTTAAAAACAAACACACAAACAAACAAAACTGTAACAGAGGGAGGGAGATGAGCATTTGAATGCTGATTCATGTATTTGACATTAGGCACTTATGCCATCTTTTCCTAGAAGACATAAGGATACTGTGGTTCCATCTCACATGCTATAATACTAACAGATGCTTTATGTGGTCCCTGGAACTCACTTTGAAGTAGCCTGGTTCTTGTTATTCCATAGAAAACATTGGCAGGCAGTGGAGGAGGAGATAGTTCCTGACCAGGTGCTGACAAGTGCTTATTATAGTGATCTTTTCATTTCCATGAGATGTTCCATAATCAAAGCTTGAAAACCAGTGAAAGAAGTAAATCTTTGTTGGCAGAAACAAATAAAGAAAAGCAAAGAAATGACAAAACCAGTACTAAACAGATCACTAAAATTAATTAAAATATGTTTTTTTCTAAGCGGGGAGCTAAAGACCACTGCAATCCCAAAATCCTTGAATCTCTGAAGCAAAACTTTTTTTCTCTTGTGGCACGGGGATGTGGATGACCTAGACATCTGGCCCTCTTGCCTTTCAGCAGAGGGTGGCTTTGAACTCCTGATTCTCCACTCTTCATCTTCCTAGTGCTGGGATTACAGGTATGTGCCACTGCATCCAGCAAGCATTTTCATTTGGTGCATATTCCACACATGTGAAACCACTTGTAATGCCTTAAACATTCTGACTTTCTTTGTTTTATACACCAATTCTACCCCTGTACAGACTAACACATTTATTAGTTGGGATAAGTCACGGGGCTGTTGCCTGACAGACATTATCTTAGTATTTGGGTTACTGAGTAGATGGGTTAGTAGGGAAAATGGCACAGTACAGGCTTGAGGGTCTGCAGTTTGAAGCCCAGTGTGTATGTAAAGGTGGGGTATGGTCACACACTTCTTCAACCCTCACCCTGGGTCAACAGAGACAGGCAGGTCCTAGACACTCCCTGGCCAGCTAGTCAGCCAATCTGTGAGTTCTGGTTCAGTGATCCCTGTCTAAAGATAGGGAGAGAGTGATAGGGAAAGCATGCTAGGTCAACCTGTGCCCACAAAAGTGAACACACACACACCAAACCAAACCAAAAATATGTTTTCAAATGAAAGCAAAATTACTTTAAGGTGGATCCAAGATGGCAGCACACCATATCAGAGAGGCAGAGGAACTGAAACTCTGAAATTGGTGATTAGAAGGGCGACTGAAGCCACAAAATCAACATTGAGGCTTCCTGAATGAGCGGGGACAATACATGAGCTGAGACCATTTAGATTCAGGTCACCCGTGGACTTCTCTGGGGATGGAGAGTGGCGAACATTCACTTCCCCATTTAGGGGCTCCCTCCTCCTCAGTGGAGCTGGCCCACAGAGACTCTTAGAGACTCCAGAGACTCTCAGCACAGAACTCACTGCCTGGGGACTGAGACAGCAGAGGCAGGGCTCCTAGCTCCTTAGCCACAGCTGCCAGCTCTACCAGCCTTCTGATTCCCAGATCCACAGTACCATCCTTCTGAGTCCCAGGTATGCAGGTGGCCATACCAACTCCACAGGTCCTCCCAGCCAGTGACTGTAAGGGCCACCCAATCCCTCAGTGGTGACAGCTGGCTGTACACCCACCAAAGTTGCCAGACCAGCCAAACCACCCAGTTACACCAGGCACCGGGCCACGTAGGTCTGTGGACCACTGTTGTGGCCCCCCAGGACTTCCCAGCAGGCACCTGGACCAGGCTCCCAGTCTCGTTGCTGCAGCTGGACTTCCAAGTTCAGCGGCTGCAGCACCAGTGAGCTGAAGGAGCTCCTACCCCACATTGACTGAGCAGGCCCCAACTGAGAGTAGAAAACAAGGAGAACCCCTGTGCTTTCCAATTTGACCTGCTACAGAGTGAGGGTGCCTTCCAGAGCTTGCAGAGCCCCAGATCCAGGGTCCTTCTAAGCTAGCAGCCAGACATCCAACCCTCCCACCCATGTGCAAACTGTGGGAAACAGAGGGACAGTGTTCTCAACATTGAGGCCCCCAGAATACTGGGGGTCTACCAGTGGAGTTCAGGCAAATAACTCCTGGAGCTCAGAGCTGAATACCTGTGGCCTGCAACGCCATTGAGGTATTCAGGGAATCTGCACAAGCAAATTGCACCTGTGAAGACCTCCAGCACCTATAATCCCTTTGGTGCCTGCACAGTCTCCTGCCCCACACTTCAGGCATTTATATTCTCTAACACCCTGTCAGTCAAGGCACACTTCCACACACATGCCCATGCACACACACACACATGCCCACCCACATTTGTCCTTCTGTGCCCACAAATCTTTCTCCCTTAGGTACAGCTGAAGCACCAATGCACACTCTCAAACCACTGGACCTCTCTCATCTTCCTGAAGAATTCTCCAGACACCAGAGAAAGATGGTACCACTCTGAAATGAAGAATCCAGGAACAAACAGTGACAGTTACAGATAAGCAAATGGCCAGAGGTTGGCAAAAGAACACATCCAACAAAATCCAGGACATCATGGTGTCACCAGCAACCCCAAAAATCTATGGATACTCCAATTCATTGGAAACACAGGAAAATGATTTTAAAGCTATGCTTATCCAGTTATTAGAGGCACATAAAGAGGAAACAAACAAATCTCTCAAAGAAACTGAAACATGGATGGAAGCAAATAAAGAGGAAATGAACAAAGCTCTCAAAGAAACATAGGCAAATATAGCCAAACAAGTAGAGGCACAATTAGTGGCATATAGAGAGGAAAACAACAAAAAAACAGAGACTATCATAGAGAGATAGGAATCCACATTCAAGCAGATGAAGGAAATGATGCATGAAAACAGAATTAGAAGCAATAAAGAAAACACAAACAGAGAAAAACCTGGAGCTGGAGAACTTAGAGAAAAGATCAGGAAACACAAAGGTAACCATCAAAAATAGAAAACAAGAGATGGAAGAGAGAATCTCTGGTGCTGAAGATACACTTGCAGAAATTGAAACTTTTCTCAAAGAAAAAGTAAAATCGGAGAAGTCCCAAACACAAACATCAAAGAAATCAAGGACACCACAAAAAGGTGAATTCAAAGAATAATAGGAATAGACAAAAAAGAACATACCAGGCTCCAAGGTCCAGAAAATATCTTCAAGAAAATCATAGAAGAAAAATTTCCCAAATTAAAGAGATGTCCATAAATATACAAGAGGCCTACAGAACACCAAATAGACTAGACCAGAAAAGAAACTCCTCATGTCACATCATAGTCAGAACACTAAATCTACAGAACAAAGAAAATATATTAAAAGCAGCAAGAGAAAAAGGCCAAGTAACATATAAAGGTAGACCTATCAGAAACACACAAGACTTCTTATCAGAAACTATGAAAGCCAGAAGGACCTGGGCAGATGTCATGCAGACCTTATGGGACCACAGTTGCCAACCCAGACTACTATACCCAGCAAAGCTTTCAATCAACATAGATGGAGAAAACAAACTATTCCATAACAAAACAAAATTTAAGCAATATCTACATAGGAAACCAGCCCTACAGAAGATACTAGAAGGAAAACTCCAATCCAATGAAAACACTACACCCAAGAAAACATAGGATACAGATAATTTTCCAACAAAATTAAAAAAAAAAAAAACAAAGCAATGAATCACAGTAAGACCACCAACTCCACAATAAATGGAACTAACAGTCATTGGTCACTATTATCCATCAACATCAATGGACTCAAATCTTCAATAAAAAGACACAGACTAACAGGATGGTTGCAGAAACAGGATACAACATTCTGCTGCATCCAAGAAACACACCTCTGCAACAGAGATAAACACTACCTCAGAGTAAAGGACCAGAAAAATGTTTTCAAGCAAATGGACCCAGAAAACAAGCTGGGGGTAACTATCCTAATATCTAATAAAATAGACTTTCAACCAAAATTAATCAAAAAAGATGAGAAGGGGCACTTCATTCTCATCAAAGGAAAATTCCACCAGGAGGACATCACAATTTTGAACATCTATGCCCCAAATACAAGACCACCTACATTTGTAAATGAAACATTATTAAAGCTAAAATCACTCATCCATCCCAACACCTTAATAGTGGGAGACTTCAACACTCCACTCTCACCAAGGGACAGATCATCCAGACAGAAGCTAAACAGGAAAATAAGGGCACTTACAGAGCTCCTAAATCAAATGGACCTAATAGATGTCTACAGAACTTTTCACCCAAATTCAAAAGAGTATACCTTCTTTGAACACCTCATGGAACCTTTTCCAAAATAGACCATATAGTTGGTCACAAAGCAAGCCTCAGCAGATACAAGAAGATTGAAATAATCCCTTGTATCCTATCTGATCACTATGGTCTAAATCTGGACCTCAACAACAAACAGAAATAGCAAAAAGTCTACACATAAATGAAAACTGAACAACTTGCTACTCAAAGACAGCTGGATCAGGAAGAAATAAAGAAAGAAATTAAAGACTTCCTAGAATTCAATGAAAATGAAGGTACAACATACCCAAACTTATGGGACACAACAAAAGCAGCACTGAGAGGAAAGCTCATAGCACTAAGTGCCTGCAAGAAGAAATTTTTGAAACATCCTATACAAGCAACCTAATAGCTCACCTGAAAGCCCTAGGAAAAAAAAGAAGCAAACACACCAGAGGAGTAGACAGCTGGAAATATACAAGCTCAGGTCAGAAATCAATAAATTAGAAACAAATAAAACAATTCAAAGAATCAATGAAACCAAGAGTTGATTCTTTAAGAAAATCAACAAGATAGACAAGCCCTTAGCCAAACTAACAAAAAGGCAAAGAGAACCTAAAAGAGGGACATAACAACAGGCACTGAAGAAATCCAAGCAATCATTAGGTCTGACTATAAAAGCTATATGCAACAAAATTTGAAAATCTAAATGAAATGGACAATTTTCTTGATAGATTGCACTTACCAAAGTTAAATAAGAGATCAGGCAGAAAGGTTGAAAAGTCCTATATGCCCGAAAGAAATAGGAGCAGTCATCAATAGTCTCCCATCCAAAAAAAAAAAAAAAAAAAACAGGGCCAGATGTTTTCAGTGCAGAATTCTACCAGACCTTCAGGGAAGAGCTAACTCCAGTTCTCTTTAAACTATTTGACAAAATAGAAACAGAAGGAACATTACCAAACTCATTCTATGAAGCCACAGTCACCTTGATACCTAAACCACACAAAGACCCAACAAAAAAAGAAACTTCAGACCTATCTCTCTTGTGAACATTGATGTAAAACTACTCAATAAAATACTTGCAAGCAGAATCCAGGAACACATAAAAGATACCATCCACCATCACCAAATAGGCTTCATCGCAGGCATGCAAGGGTAGTTCAACATAAAGAAATCCATCAATGTAATCCATCACATAAACAAACTTATGGAGAAAAGCCACATGATCTTCTCCTTAGCTGCCAAAAAAGCATTTGACAAAATCCAAAACCCATTCATGATTAAAGTCTTGGAGAGACCAGGGATACAAGATACATACTTAAACATAGTAAAGGCAATTTAGAGCAAGCCTATAGCCAACATCAAACTAAACAGAAAGAAACTTAAATCAATTCCACTGAAATCAGGGACAAGGCAAGGCTGCCCATTCTCTCCATATCTCTTCAACATTGTACTTGAAGTCCTAGCTACAGCAATATGACAACTAAAGGAGATCAAGGGAATACAAATCAGAAAGGAAGAAGTCAAATGTCACTATTCACAGATGATATGATAGTACACATGAGTGACCCCAAAAATTCAACCAGAGAACTCCTTCAGCTGATAAACACCTTCAGCAAAGTGGCTGGATACAAAATTAACTCAAAAACTCTTAAGCCCTCCTGTATACCAAAATAAAAGGGCCAAGAAAGAAACTAGGGAAACAACATCCTTCATGACAGCCACTAAAAACATAAAGTACCTTGGTGTGATTCTAACCAAGCAAGTGAAAGACCTGTTTGAAAAAAAAAAAAAAGTCTCTAAAGAAAGAAATTGAAGAGGATATCAGAAGATGGAAAGATCTCCCATGCTCATGGATCAGTAGGATTAACATGGTGAAAATGACCATCCTACCAAAAGCAATATACAGATTCAATGCAATTCCCATCAAAATACCAACACAATTCTTAACAGACTGTGAAAGAAAAATTCTCAATTTCATATGGAAAAACAAAAAACCCAGAATCTCCAAAACGATCCTGTACAACAACAGATCATCTAGAAGTATCTCCTTGGCTGATCTCAATCTGTACTACAGAGCAATAGTAATAAAAACTGCATGCATTGGCATAGAAACAGAATGGTGGATCAATGGAACCGAATAGAAGACCCAGAAATAAACCCACACACCTATGGATACTTGATTTTTGACAAAGAAGCCAAAACCATTCAATAGAAAAAAGACAGCATCTTCAACAAATAGTGCTGGTCCAACTGGATGTCTACATGCAGAAAAATGAAAATAGATCCATATTTATCACCCTGCTCAAAACTAAAGGACAAGTGGATCATAGATCTCAACATAAAACCAGACACACTAAATCAGTTAGAACAAAAAGTGGGGAAGAGCCTAGAACTCCTTGGCACAGGGGACAACTTCCTGAACAAAACATCAACAGCACAGGCTCTAAGAGAAAAAAATCAATAAATGGGACCTCATGAAACTAAAAAGCTTCTGTAGAGCAAAGGACACTGTCATCAGAACAAAACGACAGCCTACAGACTGGGAAAGGATCTTCACCAACCCTATATCTGGACTAATATCCAGAATATATAAAGAAATAAAGAAGTTAAAAAGCAACAAATCTAGTAAACAAAAAGGAGCTAAAGAGAGAATTCTCTGTAGAGAACTATAGAATGGCAGAGAAACACCAAATTAACACTCAACATCCTTAGCCATCAGGGAGATGCAAATCAAAATGACCCTGAGATTTCACCTTACACCCATCAGAATAGCTAAGATCAAAATCTCAAGTGACAACACATGCTAGAGAGGTTGTGGAGAAAGGGGAACCCTCCTCCATTGCTGGTGGAAATGTCACTTGTACAACCAGTTCAGAAATCAGTCTGGTGCTTTCTCAGACAATTAGGAATAGTGCTTCCTCAAGATCCAGCTATACCACTCCTAGGCATATATCTAAAATATCCTCAAGTGCACATCAAGGACATTTGTTCAATCATGTTTGTAGCAGTTTTATTCATAATAGACAGAACCTAGAAACAACCCAGATATTCCTCAACGGAGGAATGGATACAGAAATTGTGGTACATTTACACAATGGAATACGACTCAGTAATTAAAAACAAGAAAATCATGAAATTTGCAGGAAAAAAGTGAGATCTAGAAAAGATCATCCTGAGTGAGGTATCCCAGAAGCAGAAAGACACAGACGGTATCTACTCACTTATAAGTGGATAGTAAGCCTATAGTATAAACTTACTAAAATCTGTACACATAAAGAAGCTAAACAAGAAAGAGGATAAAATGATCACTCCTCACTTAGAAAGAAAAATGGGTGGACATTGGAAGTAGGAGAAAACAGAAAACAGGATGGGAGCCTACCATAGAGGACCTCTAGCCCATGGCAGCTTAGCATCCAAGTGGGTTTCCCTAGTAAGGAGAACAGAGGCTGTCTCTGACATGAACACAGTGGCTGGCTCTTTCACCCTTCCCACCCCTCGAGGGAGGAGCAGCCTTTCTAGGCCACAGTGGAGGACATTGCAGCCAGTTTTAATGAGACCTGATAAGCTAGGGTCAGATGGAAGGGGAGGAGGACCTCCCCTATCATGGACTTAGAGAGGGGCAGGGAGGAAAGGAGGGAAGGAGGGTGAGATTGGGAGGGAATGAGGAAGGGGGCTATAGTGGGGATACAAAGTAAATAAACTGTAATTAATATAAAAAATAAAAATTAGACAAAGAAAGGCTAAAAAAAAAAAAAAAAGTAGTGGTTACAAGGTTGATTAAAAAAAAGAATGTATTAAAAATATCCTTTATGGATCAAGCCAATAAAATCACTCAATAATCCAGAAAAAAAAAAAAAAAAAAAAAAAAAAAAAAAGAAGAAAAAGCTAAGTTCGTGTGATTCAAACTTATCACTATGTGACCACTTAAAAAGTTCTGGGGTGACCCCATATAGGATAGGAGGAAGATCAGAACTCAAGGGAATACCCCAACAATGTGGCTCTTTTATCTCTAGTTTTATTTTGCTCTGTAAAACATTAAAAATTTTAATCATGAAATACGATCCACTTACTTGGGGAACCACTTGGCATGCTCCTTCCAGGGATCATCTCCTTCTTCCCAGTTTCCCAGGCATCCACCACAGGAGAAGCACTGCACAGTGTCCCTTTCACCTACAGATGCAGGGAAGCCATGGCACCAGGTGTGTCTTGGAGCTGATCATACTGAACCAGAGCAACACAGACCCCAGCATGCTTGCTCTTCCATGTCCCCTCTGGCTGAATCCCTGGCCACATCCCACTGCCCTAAATGACCCACTCCTGAGTCTGGACCTCCCATCCCAGCCATGGCCATCCTCCATAGACACAGCCCAGGGCTTTGGAGGTCCTACTAGGTGATCTAGCACTCAGCTACACACTCAGCCCACTGCTGGTACTCTTAAGGTCTATATGTAAAGAAAAGTAACATTTTACTTTATACACACACACGTGTGTGTGCATGTGTGTGTACATATACATACATATCTATAGCAAACCAATGCTTCATTAAATGTGCACTAAAGCAGAAGCAAAGTTATTAAAGTTGAAATGTAATGAAATACACATTATGTCTAATGTAATACAGTTCACCAATAATTGTTGATTAGCAAAATACTGCCCACAAAATGGAACCTAACCCTTAACCACCACAGAAAACCTCACAAAATGGGACCCAGTTAGTTACCTGTAAAGACAAAGCCAGCTGAAGAGAGTCCACGTGGTGAGGTCCCATGGGCATAAAAAGGCCACTTCTCAAAGGACTCCAGCCTGGCCTCCTCTTCTTGGTACTGTGCTTTGCCGCCTCTCAGCGTCTTCTCTGGACTCTTCACCCTTATGTCATACTTGCCAATGTTACCAACATCTTTGCCCAACAGGAACTCACATTCTGGATGAAATTTCTTGTGGATTTCTATGGGAAATTTCCTGAGGCTGGTGTGAAAGAGGATTAAGCTACAGCAAAAGCACTGCACCCCAGGTTTCACCTCAGTAAGGTAAAACCCAGCAGCTGCCATGTCCTGAGGCATCCATGAGCTATATGGGTCATAGGTCACAAAAGTCTTTAATCTCCTGGCTTCACTGCACATCTGTGAGTTAAAACCTTTCTTCATTTTCATTCCTGCTTTATGCTCTTCTTCATCTTGGCTCTTGGCCAGCTGCACTGCATCCACACCAAGAAGAGCAGAGAGCTCATGGAGATGATCATAATCAAACTCAGTAACTGGCTCCTCAGAGGCCTCCCCATGCTCAGCCATCTTCTAAAAGAGAAAGGAAAACAGATAATGGCGATAGCAATGCTTTGCTATAAAGAACATGAATTTAGGTCCCATGAGGTGGCTCAGAGGGTAAAAACACTTGCAGCTAAACCCAGGACATTGAAAGAAGAGAACTGACACCCACAAGTTGTCGTCTGACTTCCACATGGACATGGGGATACACACACTCATGCCCCTGCCCCATATGTCAAAACAAAGGGACTAAGAAGAAATAATTGCTGTGTCGACTTGTGTCTCAAGCAAGTGGACTAGGCCATGAGGACCAGCTATGAACAAGACAAATAGGCCTGTTTCCATCCATAAAGGCTCCCCCACCTTTTGTTTCTTTGTTTGTTATTCTGAGATAGAATTATGCTATGTATTCCATGCTGGTCTAGAACTTGTGGCTGAGGCAGGCACCACAGGAAGGTGTTTACCCTGGGACCCTCTTTGGTTTGGGTTGTGCACATCTCCCTCTTGTGATAACCTACAAATACTACACACACCCTGCCACTTTCATTGGGCCACTTTCTGGGCTTTTGGATTTTTTTCTTTTCTCTTTTGGACAGTCAAGTGTAGGCAGTCTCTAGTCAGGTGTGGCACCAATGCATTAGGAAGGGAGAATGGACAGGCTGATCTCACCTGCTCACTGGTTTGTGGTGCATATGCAGGAAAGTAAAACTACTTTCTCATGTTTATGGAAAGTTCCTATTGAGCATCTTATCTTTCAGTAACTACATATGCATATGAAGAAAGTCAGATGTGTTCTGTGAAGGACATGCTCAGGGATTAAAGGCTTGGTTAAATTCAGCCTGTCAGACAAAACAAAGTACCTGTCTCCTTTCTTGTAACTCGACTCCTCATTTCCTCAACCCCATGAGTGAAAGCCTAAGCAATAATCAGGGTGTGTCAGAACTCTCATTTACACAGCCATTTGTCCATCTTGACAGTGTATCCTCCTCTAATCTGTAGCTTCACTTTGCTCCACATAAACTAATTTTGCTTCTTTTGAAAATCTTAGAGCCTTTGTTTTCAGTTGTTTGAATTAAAGGCCAAGAGCTTGAAAACAGACAGACCACATCAGCCTACAGGATGCTACACAGTTTGTATCACCAAGACCTGTTCCAAATGTGAATAATGGCCCCATTGTTGTGATGCGGGGCACATATTTGCCATGCATGTTAGAGAAAAATATACACGAAATCCCATAGCCTCATAGAGACAATGTGGTAAAATTACCCTGTTCTTTAAAACCCTTCTCTTCCGTTCACTTGTCAGGGCTAGTGCTCTGTGTGTAAAACCACTTAGGTCCACAGTGGCCCCCACAGTGGTGGTGCCAATAACCATGTCCTATCTCAGGCAGGACTCTGGCCAGGGAAACAGAAGTTTATTGAGTAAACCAGAGGGTAAATTCAGCATCCCTCAGGAACCTCAAAGGCACCTTTCTGTTTACCAGGAAAATCACCACTTCCTTTATCCAGCTGTCCCTAACAGTCACCTACCTGGGGCACAGACATCTAGTTCCTGTTAACCAAACCAGCAAAAGCCTGCACTAACTCCCAGGCTGTTTTGAGCCACACCTCTCCTCCCTATTCCCTTAAGATTGACAAGGCTTTTTCTGCACCACTGTTCCCTGGCCTCCAAGTGAACACCTAGCACTTTAATTTCCTAAACAAACCTTTTATTACCCATGGGTGGTCCAGTTCAGTGGTTTTACTCACCCTTGCTTACAAACTCCAGATGCTTGGGAAGATTTGAGTCTGGCAGGCAGCCACTGAGCTTCCCAAGATCTTATTCCTCTTTACAGTGGGTTGTATGAAGCACAGGGATGCTTACAGGCAAGGAGATAGTTTATTAAAGGAGACATTCTAATCAGCTAAGAATGCTGCCTGGACTGTGACCCAGACCCAAGAGAGGAAAGGGACAGCTCTGCATGACACTTCACACAATATTTGCCTCTCCCAGTGTTCTCACAAAGCTAGCTCTTCTTCAGCATGCTCCTTTGGTTGAAATGAAGCCTTCAGCATCCCTCAGGCAAGAGCCTAAATATAAGAAGGTATGAAGAGACCTTTCTGTTTATCCATCGATGCAAAATCACAAGAGACTCTTTATCATTGCAGCTGAGGTCACCCCTGCTGGTCAACAGTCACCTGGGACAAAGACATCTAGTTTTTAACCCCAAACAGGGAATCTCCTGGCATTAACTTCCCAGGCTGATTTTTACCCACACCTTGGATCCCTATTCCCTTAAGATTGAAACAATTGGTCTGTTCTGTTCCCCTTAGGTCCAAGTCAGCACCTGTTGTAAATATCTTCATCAAGTCAAACTTTTTTTCCTGCCATCCACAGTTAAATGTTCAGTGGTTTTAACTCATCCCATGTCTGTTCTGATGCAGGGGAGGATTTGAGGCTGGCAGGAACAAAGCATCCCAAGATCTTATACCTCTTTACAGTGGGTTGTTTCCAAACAAAGCCCATGTTACAGGCAGCTGAGATTTTTCTCCATTTAGGAGACATTCTAATCAGCTAAGAATTCTTCCTGGACTCTGACCCAGACAAGATGGCTAATGTCAAGAACTTTTACATTTTTGCCTCTCTCAGTATTCTTACAAAGAGGCTTTTCTTTACATGGGCCTTTGGTTGAAATATAAGTTAAAAGTCAGGAAAAGAAACATAGGTCTTCCACTGATTCTTTCACTTTCATTTGTTAATCTGTGCAACCTCCTCCTCCATGCTAGTCCCTATTCTATTATTATATTAGTAGAACATAATTATTATAGTTGCTACAGAATTTATCTTATCAAATATTTTTCTCTAAGTTAAAATGTTGCATTGTCTCATTAGCCTATATAGATATAGACATGGACATACAAAGACATAGACATATATACAGACATAGAGACAGAGACATAGATATAGACATAGACAGAGACAGAACAGAGACATAGACATAGATATAGACAGACATAGACATAAGCATAAATGTATATATACCTGCAATGTTCTGGGGTGGCTGTTATGGATCGAGCCTGGGTCCTCTATTTTGCCTAACAGGCTTGGACTAACCAAGCCCTTAGTCCCTTCAGTAGTCCAGGGTGGGTGTTAAGCACTGAGCCCAGGACCTTTTGCATACCAGGAAAGTACCCCACCTCTGAGCTACCTCAGCCAGCTCAGCCATGGGCAGTAAAGGGACATAGCAGGGTAATAGTAGACAGAGACACAAGTCTCTGGTTTTCCTGCAAGAGTAAACAATTCTCATTTTCCCACTGTGTATTTATTGTATTGCTAGCTACTAGAGACAGCCCTTCAGTCAGGGCTTGAGCAAACAGGATTTTTATCCTCTTATCTGAGTTCTTCCTTTTGCACTTCCTGCCCTTGTAGACTTTCTGATCTGCTCCAAGAATTAGAACATTACAGATAATGTCCCTTGCCAGTCACCCAGCCAGAGACCATTCCACAGGGAATCTGACTTACAAGAAGATACGCTAAGTTGGGAGGCATAATTATTTCTTCAGAGGATAATGTTTGCATTTACAGAGCTTTCTCCACTCAGCACTGCTAAACCTGCCCAGTTTTCTTAGTTCTAACAGGGAAAATGTAGCTTAGGGAGTTGAGGGTTACAAACACTGGATGCTCTTCCAGAGGACCTGGGTTCCATTCCCAGTAAACCCAAGTCCCAGCTCCCAATGGTCTCTACTCCAGTTTCAGGGAGATCTAGCGCCCTCTTCTGGCCTCCATGGACATGAGGCATATACCTGGTTGCACAGACATGCATGCAAACAAAACACACCTACAACCCAAAATAAATGATGAATAAATAAAATTCCTTAAGCCTGTAACTTTTCCCTCTTTTAGATACTGACCAAAAGCCGAAGCATGGGCTCCTGACACGCCAGACTCCATTTCTCTGAAGACCCCCACTCCCAACCCCCACATTGCTTGTTGAACTCCACTGCTGAATTTGCCTGTGTCCTTGGGTCCTAACTCAAAGGCATAACTTTCTCTGCTCTTCTCCATGTCTCTCCTTCTGGAAAGCTGCTGTGATTTATACCTTACCTGCCTCATCGTTTTTCTCTGAAACTCTAATAAAATGATCCCTGAGTTTCCTTCTTATCTCACCTTTTTTTTCTTTTAAATTAACAAGACTAAGAACCCAAAAAGGGAACCTTGATTCCCCCCTAATAGGTTGTGTGTGAGTATTTGTGATTTGTGTGTGTGGGCGCCACAGGCCACAGTGTGTCTGTGAGGCTGGTTTTTCCCTCCACAGTGGAACCCAGGGATTGAACTCAGGCTTGCAAGGCAATCTCTTTTACCTACACTGCTTTGGGCTTTTGTTGCTTGTTTGTTGTTTAATTCATTGACTTCTGAATGACTAATCACTCCCCTACAATGGAGCATTTATGACATTTTTCTCTTCATAAACAAAGATGGGTTCAAACTGCTAAAAACAAAACCTTTCCTCAAGTTTAAACATTTTCTCACAGTAAATTCCTGAAATAAGAATTGCTGAGTCAAACACATGCATCCTCTTAAGGGTTTGGATGTCTGTCAGGTGATGGCGTTGCTAATGGTCATCTGGGCTCCTTTTACCTTCAGTAAGGTCAGGGTCCTACTTCTTCTCAGGTGGTTTCCTGCAATGGGGTTTCACATATCAGAATTCCATGTCTCTCTGTAACAGAAATTAAAGTCTGCTTACAAACCAAAAACGGATTTCCCAAGGGAAAAGCCTGTTCAGGCCTCTCAGCAATGTACAAGTCCAGCACCCCAGTGGTCATCCTGGGGGACAGGCAAGGGCTCCACGCGTGGCCATAAGTAGGTGAAACGGAGCTTGTGTGGTTCCATCATAATCTATTGGTCAGTGGCTACTTCAAGTTCCCAAAGAACCTCCTGTTCTTCAAAGCCACATACAAAGTTTACTCCAAACACCCACCCAAGCCAACCCCAGTAACTTTGAAAACAGGGGTTTGCAAAAAATTTCAAACATGATATGTGATTTCTCTAGCAATCAAGAAACAAAGCCAATTTTTGGTCTATCTTATCTCCATCTTGTATCTAGTAAAATAATTTTGAGAATTGGGTTTTTTTTAAGAGTAACCCAAATAAAAATATTTCCCATTTGTTAAGTCCTGTTTATCTCAGCTAACCAGCCCCTCCTACTGGTTAGCTGATGAACTGGAACTTTCAGTTCAACCTGATTCCTTCCTGCAATGAGGCTGTGCTTCCCAGTTGAATCAAATGGACACTTTTCATCAACAGTTTGTAGCAGTAAGCAAGAGGGTTTCCACTGCCTCTGGAATAGCCAGTGTGGTGGTACACACCCCAAATGCCACCACTCAAGAGCAGAAACCTGGATTCAGGCTATTCTGGTCTATAGAGCGAGTTCCAGGACAGCCAGAGCTAAACTCTGTCTTAAAACTCCCTTCTCCCAAAAAAGAATAATAAACAAATAAATAAATATCCTCTGAGAGCATCTTAAATCCTCTCCTCTTGCATGGATTAATTTTTACTTTTTGCTAAAATAGGGTTAATAATAATGAAAGCATTTTCCAGCTGCTTAGAGCACCAGTGTCCCCAAGCTTATAGCACTCTTGCTATATAGTCTTGGCTAGCCTTGAACTTGTGATAATCCTCATGCCTTGCTCTCCCAAATCCTAGATAACTTAATGAATTTTTTTATTTTTGGAAAGTATGTTTGTGTGAGTGCATATCAGGTCTCTCTTTCTGCCAGGTGTATCCCAGAGAGTAAACTCATGTTATCAGGCTTCCACACAGGTACCTTTACTTGCTGAGCTATCTAGACAATACATCCTTAAAACCCTATCAGTTCAGAATGAAGCAAGTAGAAGGTTACACTTTAGTACATCCACTATTGTCTACAATTCATTTGCTGTATCATCAACTTTTTATCACACCTCATAAGATTTTTAAATAATTCATAACGGTTATCAAATATACTGTGTCTTCAATGAAGGCTGACTCTCTTGACATTTCCCAGAGAGCCTATAGATTTTTAACCTGTGGGCCTCGAACCCTTGTGGTCAAAGGCCCCTTTCACAGGGGTTGCCTAAGACCATCAGAAAACACAGATATTTACATTAAGATTCATACAGTAGCAGAGTTGGACTTGTGAAGTAGCAATGAAGATAACTTTATGTCTGGGTCACCACAGGAGGAGCTGTATTAAAGGGTCTCAGCATTAAGAAATTTGAGAACCACTACAATAGAGTGTTTCAAAGTAGATATGTAAGTAGGCCTCAGTTATTCAAATGTTTCTATTCAGCACCTGCAAACAGCCAAAAACTTGATATTCATGAACTTTCTTTCCTCAGAGCTAGGGTCAAGGATAGTTTCTCAATTCAGATACCTTATCATCCTTTCTAGTAGTTCAGGTAAGACACAATCATGCAGTTTATCACATAAATTCCTACTTTCAAGCATTTTCACTATTAATATTACAATGTTATTGGGACACAATGCACACATTATACGTTCTCCTCTTTGCAATGCAGCTAATAGATTTTAGGACATTCACAGACTGGTACAATCAGTGATTTTCAAACAACTTATCACTCCCAAAAGTAAGAACTGTATCTATTAGTACTCGTTGGTTTTCCATTTCTCTTTTTTTTTTTTTTTTTTTTTTTTTTTTTTTTTTCAATGCAGTTTATTCAGAAACCTTGAACAATCCTCGGACCCAGGGGAAAGCCAGCCCACAGCTTAAATAGCCTCTGGGTAGCCAACCCAGGCGTGCCACGTGGGCAATGTAGATAGGTCCACATACATGGAAGCAAGCCAGATCCTCAGCCTTAGCCAAATGTGGAATTGTTCATGACAGAGAGCACTCACCATCGGGAAGGTGGAAGGTGGAAACCAGCTCCATCTTTAAGGCATAGCATTCCGCAGCTCTCTACAGTTCCCCCTTTTTGTTTTAGACGCATCAGGCAAGAGTAGAGGTCTGATCTCTGATATTAGAAATAAATTGGGACTTTGTACCGATGTTCATTTAGGTGTCATCCACCCAAAGAGCATCAGACCCGTCAGATACCTTTTTCTCAGAGGCGGGACCTGGAGCATCAACCCGCATGCAATCAGACATGCTCTTCTCTGGGGTCGGCGGCCAACCCTGAGTGCAGTGCTTAGCCTTGCATCCTGAGCGTAACATTTTAGCTTTTTATGGTAGCCAACCATGCTTGGGGAGAATGTACTGCTTCAATGGCTGTAAAGGCCTGAATGATCATGGCTGCATCACACTGTTGTGAGACTCTAATCTTGCATATATACCACAGGCAAACCAAGGAGACCAACACCAGATGGCCTGCTAATGCTCCCATGCCCGCCCATTCCTTCAGATGATTCATGGCTGCAGCAATCCATGATGATACTCCTGTGGCTAGTCCTGCGTCCACTCTGGTAGAATTTACTGTGACAATGGCCACTCTCAGCTGCTCCATCGTAGTATCGAATTCTCCAGTCCAATTACCTAAAATATAGCTCGACAATTGTTTAGACAGATTTGCAGCACAGGAACCTCAATCTTCTTAGCCCTACCAAACTTCTTTTTTTTTTTTTTCCAATGCAGTTTATTCAGGAACCTTGAACAATCATCTGACCCTGGGGAAAGCCAGCCCACAGCTTAAATAGCCTCTGGGTAGCCAACCCCAGCGTGCCACGTGGGCAATGCAGATAGGTCCACATACATGGAAGCAAGCCAGATCCTCAGCCTTAGCCAAATGTGGAGTTGTTCGTGACAGAGAGCACTCACGATGGGGAAGGTGGAAGGCGGAAACCAGCTCCATCTTTAAGGTGTGGCATTATGCAGCTCTCTACAGTTCCCCCTTTTTGTTTTAGACGCATCAGGCAAGAGTAGAGGTCTGATCTCTGATATTAGAAATAGATAGGGACTTTGTACCGATGTTCATTTAGGTGTCATCCACCCAAAGAGCATCAGACCCATCTGATACCTTTTTCTCAGAGGTGGGACCTGGGGCATCAACCAGCATGCAATCAAACATGCTCTTCTCTGGGTCGAAAGCAGCTGACCCTGAGTGCAGTGCTTACCATAAAAAGCTAAAATGTTACGCTCAGGATGCGAGCCTACCAAACTTCTAATTTACTCTTTTTTTTCAGTTTTACAGGAAAAGGTAATGCAGTCATTCAATTATTTGAAAACAGCAATTATTTGAAAAACGCCATGTTTCTCCTTGCACAAGCCACAGTCCTTGGGCAGAAACAAAGATCCCGATGTTTACCTCAGTGGATATCAGGGCTCATGACTGCTGCACACTGAGCCTCCACATGGCATTTCCTATGTGCACAAATAATTTTGTATCCACACAGTTTTGTTGATGAACTCCTGGCCTGAAATGCTGGGGTGTGACTGATTTCTGGGAAACATTTAGCAGCTGTCTGGAGTAAGGAGTACCCATGCTTTAGCACCACCTGCTTGGGACGGTTTGGGCTGGCAATAGCATCAGGAAGATGGTGAGTCATTTCCTTTTCTTATCCCACACAGAAAAGCTGCCAAAACTGCCACTTTCTTGTGGTCTGTAACAGGCAGCTCCTCGCCTCTCTCCCTGCTAAATGGCTTAGAAAAGTGCTCAGCTAAGACAATCCTTCTTGGTGGTATACAAGTTAGTGTCATAAAACTTATAGAAGAAAGTATTTAAGTGGCTCCATGGCTCTAGAGGGTTAGAGTTCTTGATGGTGGAGTGAAAGCAGAATGGCAGGAACAGCCTAGAGTTCACATCTCAAACCACAGGCAGGAGAGCAAGAAACAGAGAGTGTACTGAGAATGGTTAGGCTTTTGAAGTCTCAAAGCCCATCCTTGTGACACACAAAGTCACCTTCACAAACAGTTCCACCAACTGGGGACCAAGTATTCAAACACACAAACCTATGAGTCATTCTCACCCAAACCACCCCATCCACAGCTCCCTTCAATCCATTTTTTGCTACCTAAGAGTTCTACCATTATTTCTACAGTTCCAGGACTCATGGGTTATGTCGCTGAGCACTGAACAAAAGAAATATTTTCATGAGCACAAAAGCAAGAACAAAGTTAGGCTGTGTAAATGGCTCAGGAGGTGAAAGTGCTTGCCTTCAGAACATGATGACCTGAGTTCAACCTCTGAAACCTACCTAAAAGAAGGTGCCCTGGTGATGCATACTTCTGATCCCAGCAGTACAGAAAGACAAACAGGTGGATTTCTAGTTCTATCTGGTCAGACAGCCACGCCAAAGAACCAGTACCCTTAGGCCAGTGATAGGACCTGCCTGAACAAACAAGGTGGATATCCCTGAGCAATAGCACCAAGGCTCACCTCTAGCCTCTGTATGCTCACAGTGTACACACATGCACCACACACCACACAGAGAATGAACAAACTAAAAAAAAAAAAAAAAAAAAAGCAAAGTTATTGATGCATGCAGAATACCTATTGAGTGTCTGCAATTGTGAGGAAAAAAGCCAAAGATATTCTGTAAGAATGGTGTTTCAGCTAAGATGTGTATGAGAAAGATCAAGAGACAGTGAACCCCATTGGCTCACGGAGGCAGAGAAAGGCCAGTTTTTCATGTACCTCCTCAGTGTCTCTGGGTCAAAACAAGTCACAGAACTAACTGTTCTCATGAACCCCTGTCTCTGGCCATTTATGAATCTGGACACTCCTCCCTTCTGTCCACCTGTACAGTGGAGGGTCTTAACTCTCCTTTATTACATGTAAACCCATTCCATTGCTCTCTATATATGTTGCTTTGGTGATATTTTTTTATCCTTAACAGGTGGTAGTAACTTTACTCTGGGTTCCCATGTAGCCACCGATAGCTTTATATTTCTCTAAAGAATCTCTGGTGAGAGAGGCACAGTCGTAACATAGTGGCATGAGTGTTACAAGGGTAGTGAATGGCTTTCTCATTGGGTTTGAGGCCTGCTCCACCTGGGAGAAATTCATAGCTGAACTGTAAACAAAGTTAAATGCCTTTGGTTAAACTGTATGTAGCATCACCTGTCTTTAATCCCATCACACAGAAGGCAGAGGCAGGAAGATTTCTATGAATTAGAGGTAAGCCTAGTCTACATAGCAAGTTCCAAGCCAGCTAAGGCTGCAGAGTGACAGCTTTTGTAAAAATAAATATTTTTAAAATGCCTGGAGCTGGGAGGTCATAGACCCTAGGGAGAAACTGCTCTAATTGCTTTTCTTTTATGACAATGTGATAGAAAAGCCAAAAGCCACTTAGAAAAATTCTAGACTGTGTCAAGCTGACTTCCAAAGCCAACCAGGGCAGCAACCTGTTATTGATGTTTTACTTAGGTAACACCAAACTGTTGTCTGAGTAATAATATTTATTCCCATGGATTAGCTCTGCTCTCAGTCTTGGTCAAAAGAGTTTTTCTTGCAGCAGACAGAAGATTATAGATTCATATAACATTCATAAACATATCAATGTACAGATTCATATCTGGTCAAAGTGCTCAGAATATGTAACTCTTGAATGATTAGCCCTAAATGAGATATCCATACCAACCTCACCTCATGAGGCTTAGAGAACATCAAAAATGAGAGGGCGAAAAGAAACTAAGAGCTAGAGAATGAGGAAGAAGTTGAAAATGTTGTTTTTAAACACATGGACATTGAACTCATGAACTCAATAGCACCTGTAGTTAATTGCATAAGACGTTATAGGATGAAGCCAGTCAACATTCTAGCACAGACAAGGGAGGGCCTCAGAAGGTCCCACCCCAACCAAATAGCATATTGGCAGTTTATGGGTGCTTTGGACAGTCTTTTTTTTTTCTTCTCCCTGAGATGTGGACAGCTGTAGGTTCTCTATGGTACAAAGGATGGCCCCAAACCCATATAGATGGCACTAGTTGAACTCAGTTGATTATGTGAAAAAAAAAGGAAGGAAGAAAGGAAGGAAGGAAGGAAGGCGAGAGAGAGAGAGAGAGAAAGAAAGAGAGAGAGAGATGGAGGAAAATGAGGATGAGAAAGGGACTTGTGTGGGATGTGTGAGCAAGCCTCACGGTGTGTATGATTCAGAACCATTACATGCATGTATGAAATCTCAAAGAATAAAATTTAAAAGCTTTAAAGAAAATACCCAATTACCTAAAATATAGCTTGACAATTGTTTAGACAGAATTGCAGCGCAGGAAAAATTCTCATGTTGTATGCTAGTAACACAAAGTCCAGCATACTTTCATTGACAGCCAAGTTGAGCGATTTGCCATAGGGTATCAGTTTGCTCCTGCATGAGGTCAGACCTCTGATTGAACACCATCAAACCTCCTTTTAGTTGAGCATTAATTCCTTTTTGTACATCTAAGGCATGAGCTACATTGGCTAAAAGGTTATTGGACTGGAGAAATCGATACTACGATGGACCAGCTGAGAGTGGCCATTGTCATGGTAAATTCTACCAGAGTGGACACAGGACTAGCCACAGGATTATCATCATGGATTGCTGCAGCCATGAATCATCTGAAGGAAGGGGCGGGCATGGGAGCGTTAGCAGGCCTTCTGTTGTTGGTCACCTTGGTTTGCCTGTGGTATATATGCAAGATTAGAGTCTCACAACAGCATAATGCAGCCATGACCATTCAGACCTTTACAGCCATTGAAGCAGGACAGTCTCCCCAAGCATGGTTGGCTACCATAAAAAGCCAAAATGTTACGCTCAGGATGCAAGGCTAAGCACTGCACTCAGGGTCAGCCGCCTTGGACCCAGAGAAGAGCATGTCTGATTGCATGTGGGTTGATGCCCCAGGTCCCGCCTCTGAGAAAAAGGTATTGGACGGGTCTGATGCTCTTTGGGTGGATGACACCTAAATGAACATCAGTACAAAGTCCCAATTTATTTCTAATATCAGAGATCAGACCTCTACTCTTGCCTGATGCATCCAAAACAAAAAGGGGGAACTGTAGAGAGCTGCGTAATGCCGCGCCTGAAAGATGGAGCTGGTTTCTGCCTTCCACCTTCCTGATGGTGAGTGCTCTCTGCCACAAACAACTCCACATTTGGCTAAGGCTGAGGATCTGGCTTGCTTCCATGTATGTGGACCTATCTGCATTGCCCACGTGGCATGCTGAGGTTGGCTACCCAGAGGCTATTTAAAGTGGGCTGGCTTTCCCCAGGGTCAGATGATTGTTCAAGGTTCCTGAATAAACTGCATTGAAAAAAATAAAAAAAAAAAGAAAATACCCAAAAAATTTTAACACACAAACTCACAGAATATATAGTCAATAAATTTTGAAAAAAATTAAAATATATATGTATATTACATACATAAAAAGATATGACATATCTTTAATCAAATATATATATTCTAAACTCTCAAACAATAAGTTAAAAAAGGCATATACTTAAACATAGTAAAGGCAATATTGAGCAAGCCTATAGCCAACATCAAACTAAACTAAAATCAGGGACAAGGCAAGGATGCCCATTCTCTCTGTATCTCTTCAACATTGTACTTGAAGTCCTTGCTACAGCAATAAGACAACTAAAGGAGATCAAGGGAATACAAATCAGAAAGGAAGTACTCAAATATCACTATTCACTGATGATATGATAGTATACATGAGTGACCCCAAAAATTCAACCAGAGATCTCCTTTAGCTGATAAACACCTTCAACAAAATGGCTGGATACAAAATTAACTCAAAAAACTCAGAAGCCCTCCTGTATACCAAAGATAAAAGGGCCGAGAAAGAAATTAGGGAAACAACACCCTTCATGACAGCCACTAAAAACATAAAGTACCTCAGTGTGATTCTAACCAAGCAAGTGAAAAACATGTTTGAAAAAAAAAAAACAAAACAAAACAACAAAAACAAAAAAAACCCAAAAACTTCAAGTCTCTAAAGAAAGAAATTGAAGAGGATATCAGAAGATGAAAAGATCTCCCATGCTCATGGATCAGTAGGATTAATATAGTGAAAATGGCCATCCCGCAAAAAGCAATATACAGATTCAATGCAATTCCCATCATAGTACCAACACAATTCTTTACAGACCTTGAAAGAAAAACTCTCAATTTCATATGGAAAAACAAAAAGCCCAGAATCTCCAAAACTATCCTGTACAACAACAGATGATCTGGAGGTATCTCCATCCCTGATCTCAAGCTGTACTACAGAGCAGTAGTAATAAAAACTGCATGTATTGGCATAGAAACAGAACGGTGGATCAATAGAACCAAATAGAAGACCCAGAAATAAACCCACACACCTATGGAAACTTGATTTTTGACAAAGAAGCCAAAACCATTCAATGGAAAAAAGATAGCATCTCCAACAAATGGTGCTGGTCCAACTGGATGTCTACATGCAGAAAAATGAAAATAGATTCATAATTATCACCCTGCACAAAACTGAAGGGCAAGTGGATCAAAGATCTCAAAATAAACCAGACACACTAAATCATTTAGAACAAAAAAAAGGGGAAGAGCCTAGAACTCATTGACACAAGGGACAACTTCC
>JAEOAE010002684.1:0-25561 GCA_036365155.1 Meriones psammophilus | reverse complement strand
AAGAAACCCAGGGTAATAAAGCATCTGTGGGTGATGAATCCACTTTCAGTAAATGGTGGTCATCCTTGCTGCCCCCTGACTCTTCACGGGGTAGCAGGTGTATCTGTTGAAAGATCATCTTCAGCTTTCACCAGCTTTGCGTGTTCTTTTTCATGTTCTTTTAATGGAAACTTGTTTCTGTGCTTTGTGCCATACAGTGCGATGACACAGTTTTACTGTATTCCTAATTGAACAGGCGACACAGATGTGCTTTATTTTCCAAAGCTCTGCTTTGTGTTTATGTTCTTTCATTGGAAACTTCTTTCTGTGCTCTAAAGTGGGAGATATCACTTTTCAGTTTCCTGTATTCCTAATTGAACGGACAACACACATGTTACTTAGTTTACAAAGTTGTGTTTTACATTTCTGTACTTTAGTTGAAACTTCTTTCTGTGCTCTAAAGTGGGAGATATCACTTTTCATTTTTCCTGTATTCCTAATTGAACAGACGACACACATGTTACCTAGTTTACAAAATTGTGCTTTACATTTGTGTTCTTTTTGTTGGAAACTTCTTTCTGTGCACTACAGTGGGAGATATCACTTTTCAGTTTTCCTGTATTCCTAAGTCAATGGGCAACACATGTGATTTAGTTTCCAAAGTTGTGCTTTGCCTTTCTGTTCTTTCATTGGAAACTTCTTTCTTTGCTCTAAAGTGGGGAGATATCACTTTCAGTTTTCCCGTATTCCTAATAGTACAGGCGACACACATGTTAATTAGTTTACAAAGTTGTGCTTTACATTTCTGTTCTTTCGTTGGAAACTTGTTTCTTCAGGTACAGTGCGAGATATCATTTTTCAGATTTCATGTAATCCTAATTGAACTGGCGACACACATGTGATTTTTTTACCAAAGTTGTGCTTTGCGTTTCTGTTCTTTCATTGGAAACTTCTTTCTGTGCTCTAAAGTGGGAGATATCACTATTCAGTTTTCCTGTATTCCTAATTGATCAGGCGACACAAATGTGATTTAGTTTAAAAAGTTGTGCTTTGCCTTTCTATTCTTTTGTTGGAAACTTGTTTCTATGCACTACAGTGGGAGATATCACTTTTCAGTTTTCTTATATTTCTAATTGAACGGGCTACATACATGTCACTTAGTTTACAAACTTGTGATTTACATTTCTGTTCTTTTTTTAGAATCATCTTTTTGTGCACTACATTGGGAGATATCACTTTTCATTTTTCCTGTATTCCTAATTGAGTGGGCGACACACATGTTAAGTAGTTTGCAAAGTTGTGCTTTATATTTCTTTTCTTTCATTGGAACCTTGTTTCTCTGAGGTACAATGCGAGATATCACATTTCAGTTTTCCTGCATTCCTAATTGAACAGGTGACACACATGTGATTTAGTTTCCAATGTTGTGCTTTGCTTTTCTGTTCATTCATTGCAAACTTCTTTCTGTGCTCTAAAGTGGAAGATATCACTTTTCAGTTTTCTTGTATTCCTAATTGTGCAGGGCACACACAGGTTGCATAGTTTACAAAGTTGTGCTTTACATTTCTGTTCTTTCGTTGGAAACTTGTTAGTGTGGGGTACAATGGGAGTTATCACTTCTCAGTTTTCCTGTATTCCTAATTGAACGGGTGACACACATGTGATTTAGTTTAAAAGTTGTGCTTTGCGTTTCTGTTTTTTATTGGAAACTTCTTTCTCTGCTCTAAAGTGGGAGATATCACTTTTCAGTTTTCCTGTATTCCTAATAGTGCAGGCGACACACATGTTATTAGTTTACAAAGTTGTTCTTTACATTTCTGTACTTTCGTTGTAAATTTCTTTCTGTGCTCTCAAGTGGGAGATATAACGTTTCAGTTTTTCTGTATTCCTAATGGAACGGGCGACGCAAATGTGATTTGTTTTACAAAGTTTTGCTTTGCCTTTCTATTCTTTTGTTGGAAACTTGTTTCTGTGCACTACTGTGGAGATATCACATTTCAGTTTTCCTGTATTCCTAATTGAGAGAGCTATACACATATTAAAAAGCATATAAAGTTGTGCTTTACATTTCTGTTCTTTCGTTGGAAACTTGTTTCTGTGAGGTACAGTGCGAGATATAACTTTTCAGTTTTCCTTTATTCCCTAATTGAACAGGCGACACAGATGTGATTTATTTTCCAAAGCTCTGCTTTGTATTTATGTTCTTTCATTGAAACTTCTTTCTGTGCTCTAAAGTGGGAGATATCACTTTTCAGTTTTCCCTATTCCCTAATTGAATGGGCGACACAGATGTGATTTATTTTCCAAAGCTCTGCTTTGTGTTTATGTTCTTTCATGGGAAACTTCTTTCTGTGCTCTAAAGTGGGAGATATCACTTTTCAGTTTTCCTGTATTCCTAATTGAACGGACGACACACATGTTACCTAGTTTACAAAATTGTGCTTTACATTTGTGTTCTTTTGTTGGAAACTTCTTTCTGTGCACTACAGTGGGAGATATCACTTCTCAGTTTTCCTGTATTCCTAAGTCAATGGGCAACACACATGTGATTTAGTTTCCAAAGTTGTGCTTTGCCTTTCTGTTCTTTCATTTGAAACTTCTTTCTTTGCTCTAAAGTGGGAGATATCACTTTTCAGTTTTCCCGTATTCCTAATTGTACAGGCGAACCACATGTTAATTAGTTTACAAAGTTGTGCTTTACATTTCTGTTCTTTCGTTGGAAACTTGTTTCTTTGAGGTACAGTGCGAGATATCATTTTCAGATTTCATGTAATCCTAATTGAACTGGTGACACACATGTGATTTAGTTACCAAAGTTGTGCTTTGCGTTTCTGTTCTTTCATTGGAAATTCTTTCTGTGCTCTAAAGTGGGAGATATCACTTTTCAGTTTTCTTGTATTCCTAATTGAATGGATGACACACATGTTACTTAGTTTACAAAGTTGTGTTTTACATTTCTGTACTTTCGTTGGAAACATCTTTCTGTGCTCTAAAGTGGGAGATATCACTTTTTAGTTTTCCTGTATTCCTAATTGAACAGATCTACACACATGTTACCTATTTTACAAAATTGTGCTTTACATTTGTGTTCTTTAAATTGAAACTTCTTTCTGTTCACTACAGTGGGAGATATCACGTTTCTGTTCTTTCATTGGAAACTTCTTTCTGTGCTCTAAAGTGGCAGATATCACTATTCAGTTTTCCTGTATTCCTAAATCAGCAGGGAACACAAATGTTATTTAGTTTACAAAGTTGTGTTTTGCCTTTCTGTTGTATTGTTGGAAACATGTTTCTGTGTACTAGAGTGGGAGATATCAATTTTCAGTATTCCTGTATTCCTAATTGAGTGGGTGACACACATGTGATTTAGTTTACATAGTTGTGCTTTGCCTTTCTGTTCTTTTTATTTGGAAACTTGTTTCTGTGAACTACAGTGGAAGATATCACTTTTCAGTATTCCTATATTCCTAATTGAGCGGCGACACAAATGTGATTTAGTTTCCAAAGTTGTGCTTTTGCCTTGCTTTTCTTTAGTTGGATACTTCTTTCTGTACTCTAAAGTGGAAGATATCACTTTTCAGTTTTCCTGTATTCCTAATTGTGCAGGTGATACACATGTTACTTAGTTTACAAAGTTGTGTTTTGCCTTTCTATTCTTTTTTTGGAAATTTTTTTCTGTGAACTACAGTGGGACATATCACTTTTCAGTTCTCCTGTATTCCTAATTGACCAGGTGACACATATGTTACTTCGTTTACAATGTTGTGCTTAACATTTCTGTTCTTTAGTTGGAAACTTGTTTCTGTGAGGTACAGTGCAAGATATCACTTTTTAGTTTTCCTGTATTCCTAATTGTGCAGGTGACACACTTGTGATTGAGTTTCCAAAGTTGTGCTTTGCGTTTCTGATATTTCATTGGAAACTTCTTTCTGTGCTCTAAAATGGGAGATATCACTTTTCAGTTTTCCTGTATTCCTAATTGTGCAGGTGACACACCTGTGATATAGTTTCGAATGTTTTGCTTTGCGTTTCTGTACTTTCATTGGGAACTCCTTTCTGTGCTCTAAAGTGGGAGGGTTAGGGTTAGGGGTTAGGGTTAGGGTTAGGGTGAGGGTGAGGGTTAGGGTTAGGGGGTTACTGTTAGGGTTAGGGTTAGGGATATACTTAGGGGTTAGGGTTAGGGTTAGGGTTAGGGGTTAGGGTTAGGTTAGGGTTACGGTTAGGTCAGGGTCAGGTCAGGGGTCAGGGTCAGGTTTAGGTTTAAGGCTAGGGCTAGGCTAGGGGCTGGGGCTGGGGCTGGTTCTGGAGGCTAGGGCTGGAGCTAGGGGCTGGGGGCTGGGGCATGGGGGCTAGGGCTAGGGGCTAGGGGGTTAGGGCTGGGGCTAGGACTAGGACTAGGGCTAGCTGGCTAGGGCAAGGACTAGTGGGCTAGGGGCATAGGGGGGTAGGGATAGTGCTAGGGGGCTAGGGCTGAGGCTAGGGGCTAGGGGTTAGGCCTGGGGCTAGGCTGGGGCTGGGGCTCGGGGCTAGGAGGCTAGGGGTCTAGGAGGCCAGGCCTAGGGGGCTAGGGGCTGGGCTGGGGGCTAGGTATTGGGGCAAGGGCTAGCGGGCTGGGGCTGGGGCTGGGGCTAGGGCTTGGGCTTGGGGCTAAGGCTGGGGCTAGGGGCCTAGTGCTAGGGGCTAGGAATAGGGCTAGGACTAGGGGCTAGGCTAGGGGGCTAGAAGGCTAGGGGGTCTAGGAGGCTAGGCCCAGGGGCCAGGCTGGGGCCAGGTGGCTTTGGGGAAGGGGGCCAAGGCTAGCGGGCTAGGGCTAGGGGGCCAGGGGCCAGGGTTAGGAATGGGGATAGGGTTAGGGTTAGGTTAGGGGTCAAGGGTTAGGGTCAAGGGTCAGGGCCAGGGTCGGGTCAAGGCCAGGACCAGGGGCCGCCAGGGCCAGGACCAGGGCTGACATGGCCAGGGCTGTCAGGGTCAGGCCAGGGCCTCAGGGTCAGTTTCAGTGATGTCTGAGTAAGGGTCAGGGCTGTCAGGTTAGGGTTAAGGTTAGAGGGTTAGGTTAGGGTTAGAGGTTAGGTTAGGGTTAGGGTTAGGGGGTAGGGTTAGGGATTAGGGGTTAGGTGAGGCTAGTTTACGGTTAGGGTTAGGTTAGAGGGTTTGGGGTTAGGCTTGGGGTTGGGGTTGGGGTTGGGATTGGGGTTGGGGTTAGGGTTAGGGTTAGGTTTAGGGTTAGGTTAGTGCTGGGAATAGGGCTGGGCTTGGGGTTGAGGTTGGGCCTGGGTGGGGCCAGGTTAGGCTTAGGCTTATGGTTAGGTTAGGCTAGGATTAGGTTAGGGGTTAATGTTAGGGTTCACGGTTAGGTTAGGTTTAGGGATAGGGTTAGGATTAGGGTTAGGTGTTAGGCTAGGTTAGAGTTAGGGGGTTACAGTTAGGCTTATTGTTAGTGTTAGGGTCAGGTCAGGTCAGGGTCAGAGTCAGGTTAGGGTTAGGCGGTTAGGGGTTAGGCCAGGATTAGGGTAAGGGTTAGGGTTAGGGTTAAAGTCAGGTTAGGGTTAGGTTTAGGGTTAGGGGTTTAGGGCAGGCTTAGGCCAGGGTTGGGGGTTAGGGTTAGGGTTAGGAGGTTAGGCCAGGCCAGGTTAGGCTTAAAGGTTAGGCTTAGGCTTATGGTCAGGGTCAGGGTCAGGGTCAGGGTTAGGGTTAGGGCTAGGGCTAGGCTAGGGCTGGGGCTGGGGTTGGGATGGAGGCTATGGCTGGAGCTAGGGGCTATGGGGCTAGGGGCTAGGGAGGCTAGGGCTGGCGGGCTAGGGCTGGGGCTAGGGGTTTAAGGCAAGGGGTTGGGCTAGCTGGCTAGGGATAGTGGGCTAGGCCTAGGTAATGGTTAGGGGTTAGGGTTAGGGTTAGGGGTCAAGGGTTAGGGTCAAGGTCAGGGCCAGGGTCAGTGTGCAATGGCCAGGACCAGGGCCTCCAGGGCCAGGGCCAGTGCTGTCAGGGTCAGGGTCAGGGCTGTCAGGGTTAAGGTTAGAGTTAGGGGATAGGAGTTAGGGTTAGGGGGTCAAAGGTTACGGTCAAGGGTCAAGGTCTAGGGCCATGGTCAGGGCTGCCAGGCCAGGCCAGGTCAGGAGATGGATCACTCATTGACTCAGGGCAATGGGTAAAACCCCTGAGGTGCATCGACTGAGTGTCACAGTCTGTTTTAATTTTTTAACATGGATAACCAAATTTTGGGAGATGATCCTTGTTTCAAGGCCACAAGTGTTTGCGCGATCGCGACCTAGTCACGTTTATGTTGGGTATTGAGTTTGCAGAACCACCAGAGTAAAAACACTAAGCCACAACATAGTGCTGCACCAAACATTCCAACCCCCACCCAATCTTAAAGTAAGAAAAGGCAGAAGAAACCCAGGGTAATAAGCCATCTGTGGGCGATGAATCCACCCGAGTAGAATTAGTGGTCATCCTCGCCGCCCTTGACTCTTCAAGTGGTAGCAGGTGTATCTGTTGAAAGATCATCTTCAGCTGTCACCAGCTTTCGTGTGTTCTTTTTCATGTTCTTTCGATGGAAACTTGTTTCTGTGCTTTTGTGCCATACAGTGCGAGATGACACTTTCAGTTTTCTTGTATTCCTAATTGAGCGAGCGACACAAATGTGATTCTGTTTAAATGTAGTGCTTTGCTTTTCTGTTTTTTCGTTCAAAACTTGTTCCTTTGCTGTACAACACGATATATCACTTTTCAGTTTTCCTGTATTCCTCATTGAGCAAGTGATACACATGTGATTTAGTTTACAAAGTAGTGCTTTGCCTTTCTGTTCTTTCGATGGAAACTTGTTTCTGTGCAGTAAAGTGTGAGATAACACTTTTCAGTTTTCCTTTATTCCTAGTGGAGCAAGCAACACACATGTGATTCCATTTAAAAGTAGTGCTTTGCTTTTCTGTTCTTTCGCTGGAAACTTCTTCCTGTGCTGTACACTGCGATATATCACTTTTTAGTTTTCCTGTATTCCTGATTGAGCTAGCAACACACATGTGACTTAGTTTACGAAATAGTGCTTTGCGTTTCTGTTCTTCTGTTGGAAACTTGTTTTTGTGCTGTACAGTGTGATATATCACTTTTCAGTTTTCCTGTATTCCTAATTGAGCGAGTGACACACATGTGATTCCATTTAAAAGTAGTCTTTGCTTTTCTGTTCTTTCCCTCGAAACTTGTTCCTGTGCTGTACAGTGTGATATATCACTTTTCAGGTTTCCTGTATTCCTAATTGAGCGAGTGACACACATGTGATTTAGTTTACAAAGTAGTGCTTTATGCTTATATTCTTTTTGTTGGAAACTTGTTCCTGTTTGGAACAAGTTAGGTTTAGGTTAGGGTTGGTTTAGTGTTAGGTTAGGATAGGTTAGGTTAGGTTAGGGTTACGGGTTAGGTTAGGGCTATGGTTAGGTTAAGGTTAGGGTTACAGGGTTAGGTTATGGTTAGGTTATATCACTTTTCAGTTTTCCTGTTATAATAACTGAACAGGCGACATGTATGTGAATTAGTTTACAATGTTGTGCTTTATGCTTCTGTTCTTTGGATGGAAACTTGTTCCTGTGCTGTACAGTGCTAAATAACACTTTTCAGTTTTCCTGTATTCCTAATTGAGTGAGCGACACACATGTGATTTAGTTTACTAAGTAGTGCTTTGCTTTTCTCTTCTTTTGTTGGAAACTTGCTCCTGTGCTGTAAAGTGCGATATATCACTTTTCAGTTTTCCTGTATTCCTAATTGAGCGAGTGACACACATGTGATTTAGTTTACTAAGTAGTGCTTTGCTTTTCTCTTCTTTCATTGGAAACTTGTTCCTGTGCTGTCCAGTGCATTATATCACCTTTCAGTTTTCTTGTTATAATAATAGAACGGGCAACACGTATGTGAATTAGTTTACAAAGTTGTGCTTTGTGTTTCTTTTCTTTCGATGAAAACTTGTTTCTTTGCCGTACAATTCGATATATCACTTTTCAGTTTTGCTGTATTCCTAACTGAGCGAGCAACACACATGTGATTTAGTTTACAATGTAGTCCTTTGATTTTCTGTTCTTTCGTTCGAAACCTGTTCCTCTGCTGTACAGTGCGATATATCACTTTTCAGTTTTCCTGTATTCCTAATTGAGCGAGCAACACACATGTAATTTTATTTACAAAGTAGTACTTTGTAGGAACAAGTTACGTTTAGGTTAGGGTTAGGGTTAGGTAGGGTTAGGGTTAGGTTAGGGTTAGTGTTAGGGGGGTAGGGTTAGTGTTAGGTTATGGTTAGGGTTAGGGTTATATCACATTTCAGTTTTCCTGCAATAATAATTGAACTGGCAACACGTATGTGAATTAGTTTACAAAGTTTTGTTTTGTGTTTCTGTACTTTCGATGGAAACTTGTTTTTGTGCTGTAAAGTCTTGCGATAACACTTTTCAGTTTCCCTGTATTACTAATTGAGCGAGCGACACACATGTGATTCCATTTAAAAGTAGTGCTTTCTTTCTGTTCTTTTTCGCTCAAACTTGTTCCTCTGCTGTAGAGTGCGATATATCACTTATCAGTTTTCCTGTATTCCTAAATGAGCTAGTGACACACATGTGATTTAGTTTACAAAGTAGTGCTTTGCTTTTATGTTCTTTCATTGGAAACTTATTCTTGGAACACGTTAGGTTAGGGTTAGGTTAGGTTAGGGTTAGGGTTAGAGGTTAGGGCTTAGGTTAGGGGCTTAGGTTAGGTTTAGGTTTAGGTTAGGTTTAGGGTTAGGCTTAGGGTTAGGGCTTAGGTTTAGGTTAGGTTATAGCACTTTTCAGTTTTCCTGTTATAATAATTGAACAGGCTACACGAATGTGAATTAGTTTACAAAGTTGTGCTTTATGCTTCTGTTCTTTCAATGAAAACTTGTTTCTTTGCCATACAATTCGATATATCGCTTTTCAGTTTTCCTGTATTCCTAATAGAGGAAGCGACACACTTGTGATTTAGGTTACAAAGTACTGCTTTGCGTTTCTGTTCTTCTGTTGGAAACTTGATTCTCTGCTGCACAGTGCGATATATCACTTTTCACTTTTCCTGTTATAATAAAAGAACGGACAACACGTATGTGAATTAGTTTACAAAGTTGTGCTTTGCTTTCTGTTCTTTCTCAAGGAAATTTGTTCCTTTAAGGAACAAGTTAGTGTTAGGTTAGGTTAGGTTAGGGTTAGGTTTAGGTTAGGCTTAGGCACCTCAGGGTTTGGTTAGGTTAGGTTAAGGGTTAGGGTTATGGTTAGGGTTAGGAGCTTAGGTTAGGGTGAGGTTTATATCACATTTCAGTTTTCCTGTTATAATAATTGAACAGGCAACACGAATGTGAATTAGTTTACAAAGTTGTGCTTTCGCTTCTGTTCTTTCGATGAAAAATTGTTTCTTTGCCGTACATTTTGATTTATTGCTTTTTAGTTTCCCTGTATTCCTAATTGAGTGAGCGACACACATGGGATTTAGTTCACAAAGTAGTGCTTTGTGTTTCTATTCTTCTGTTGGAAATTTGGTTCTGTGCTGTACAGTGCAGATAACACTTTTCAGTTTCCTGTATTCCTAATTATGAAAGCGACACACATGTGATTCCGCTTAAAATTAGTGCTTTCCTTTTCTGTTCTTTATTCCAAAACTTGTTCTTGTGCTGTACAGTGCGTATATCTCTTTTCAGTTTTCCTGTATTCCTAATTGAGCGAGTGCACACATGTGATTTAGTTTACAAAGTAGTGCTTTTGTGTTTATGTTCTTCGGTGGAAACTTGTTGTTGTTAGGAACAAGTTAGGTTAGGTTAGGTTAGGGTTAGGGTTAGGTTAGGTTAGGTTAGGGTTAGTGTTAGGGTTAGGGCTTAGGTTAGGGTTAGTGTTAGTGTAGGGGTTAGGTTATATCACTTTCACTTTTCCTGTTATAATAATTGAACAGGCGACACGAATGTGAATTAGTTTACAAAGTTGTGATTTGCATTTCTGTTGTTTCGATGAAAAATTGTTTCTTTCCCATACATTTCGATATATCGCTTCTCAGTTTTCCTGTATTCCTAATTGAGCAAGTGACACACGTGTGATTTATTTAACAAAGTATTGCTTTACATTTCTGTTCTTCTGTTGGAAACTTGTTTCTGTGCTGTACAGTGTGATATATCACTTTTCAGTTTTCCTGTTAGAATAATTGAACGCGCGACATGTATGTGAATTAGTTTACAAAGTTGTGCTTTGCGTTTCTGTTCTTTCGATGAAAACTTGTTTCTTTGCCGTACATTTCTATTTATCGCTTTTCAGTTTTCCTGTTATAATAAATGTACGGGCGACACGTATGTGAATTAGAATACAAAGTTGTGCATTGCGTTTCTCTTCTTTCGATGGAAACTTGTTTCTGTGCCGAATAGTGAGAGATAACACTTTTCAGTTTTTCTATATTCCTAATTGAGCGAGCAACACACATGTGATTCCGTTTAAAAGTAGTGCTTTGCTTTTCTGTTCTTTCGTTCAAAACGTGTTCCTGTGCTGTACAGTGCGTTATATGATTTTCAGTTTTCCTGTATTCCTAATTGAGCGAGGAGCACACATGTGATTTAGTTTACAAAGTAGTGCTTTGCGTTTATGTTCTTTCATTGGAAACTTGTTCCTGTTTGGAACAAGTTAGGGTTAGGGTTAGGGTTAGGGTTATTGTTAGGTTAGGTTCTTGTTAGGTTAGGTTAGGCTTAGTTAGGTTTAGGTTATATCACTTTTTAGTTTTCCTGTTATAATAACTGAACGGGCGGCATGTATGTGAATTAGTTTACAAAGTTGTGCTTTGCATTTCTCTTCATTCGATGGAAACTGTTTTCTGTGCAGTACAGTGCAAGATAACAGTTTTCAGTTTTCCTGTATTCCTAATTGAGCAAGCGACAAACATGTGATTCCATTTAAAAGTAGTGCTTTGCTTTTCTGTTGTTTTGTTCCAAACTTGTTCCTGTGCTGTACAGTGCGTTATATCACTTTTCAGTTTTCCTGTATTCCTAATTGAGCAAGTGGCACACATGTGATTTAGTTTACAAAGTAGGGCTTTGCGTTTATGTTCTTTGGTTGGAAACTTGCTCCTGTTAGGAACAAGTTAGGGTTAGGATTAGCGTTAGGTTTAGGTTTAGTGTACGGTTAGAGTTAGGGTTAGTGTTACGATTAGGGTTTAGGGTTAGGGTTAGTATTAGGTTTAGGGTTAGCGGGTTAGGGGCTTAGGTTTAGGGTTAGGGTTGTATCACTTTTCATTTTTCCTGTTATAATAATTGAACAGGCAACACGAATGTGAATTAGTTTACAAAGTTTGTGCTTTGTGTTTCTGTTCTTTCGTTGAAAACTTCTTTCTTTGCAGAACATTTTGATATATCGCTTTTCAATTTTTTGTATTCCTAATTGAGCGAGCGACACACATGTGATTTAGTTTACAAAGTAGTGCTTTGTGTTTCAGTTCTTCTTTTGGAAACTTGTTCCTGTGCTGTACAGTGTGATATATCTCTTTTCAGTTTTCCTGTTATAATAATTGAACGGGCGACACGTATGTGAAGTAGTTTACAAAGTTGTGCTTTGCCTTTCTGTTCCTTCGATGGAAACTTCTTCCTGTGCTGTACTGTTCGATATATCACTTTTCAGTTTTCCTGTTATAATAATTGAACGGGCGACAAGTATGTGAATTAGTTTACAGAGTTGTGCTTTGTGTTTCTGTTCCTTCGATGGAAACTTGTTTCTGTGCTGTACAGTGCGTGATAACACTTTTCAGTTTCCCTGTATTCCTAATTGAGCGAGCGACACACATGTGATTCCGTTTAAAAGTAGTGCTTTGCTTTTTTGTTCTTTCGTTGGAACCTTGATCCTGTGCTTTACAGTGCGTTATATCACTTTTCAGTTTTCCTGTGTTCCTAATTGAGCGAGTGGCACACATGTGATTTAGTTTACAAGATAGTGCTATGGGTTTATGTTCTTTCGTTGGATACTTGTTCCTGTTAGTAACAAGTTAAGGTTATTGTTAGGGTTAGTATTAGGGTAAGGTTTAGAGTTAGGGTTAGGTTAGGGTAGGGTTAGGGTTAGAGTTAGGTTAGGGTTAGGTTTAGGTTAGGGTTAGGGTTAGGGTTAGGGCTTAGGGTTAGGTTTAGGGTTATATCACTTTTCAGTTTTCCTGTTATAATAATTGAATGGGCAACACGTATGTGAATTAGTTTACAAAGTTGTGCTTTATGCTTCTGTTCTTTCGATGAAATCTTGTTTCTTTGCTCCACATTTCAATATATCGCTTTTCAGTTTTCCTGTATTCCTAATTGAGCCAGGAACACACATGTGATTTAGTTTACAAAGTAGTGCTTTGTGTTTCTGTTCTTCTGATGGAAACATTTTTCTGTGCTGTACAGTGTGATATATCACTTTTCTGTTTTCCTGTTATAATAATTGAACGGGCTGAAACGTATGTGAAGTAGTTTAAAAATTGTACTTTATGTTTCAGTTATTTTGATGGAAACTTGTTCCTGTGCTGTACAGTTCGATATATCACTTTTCAGTTTTCTGGTATTCCTAATTGAGCGAGCGACACACATGTGATTCCGTAAAAACCAGTGCTTTGTTTTTATGTTCTTTCATTCAAACACTTTCCTGTGCTGTACAGTGCGTTATATCACTTTTCAGTTTTCCTATATTCCTAATTGAGCGAGTGGCACACATGTGATTTAGTTTACAAAGTAGTGCTTTTTATGCTTGTTATTTCATTCAAACTTGGTTAGGGTTAGGTTTAGGTTAGGGTTAGGTTTAGGTTTAGGTAGGGTTAGGGTTAGGGTTAGGTTAGGAGTTAGGGTTAGGTTTTGAGTTAGGCGTAGGTTTAGGGGCTTAAGGTCAGTGTTAGGGTTATATCACTTTTCAGTTTTACTGTTATAATAATTGAACAGGCGACACGAATGTGAATTAGTTTACAAAGTAGTGCTTTGCGTTTCTGTTCTTTCGATGGAAACTTGTTTCTGTGCCGTACAGTGCGAGATAACCCTTTTCATTTTTCCTGTATTCCTAACTGAGCGAGCGACACACATGTGATTCCGTTTAAATGTAGTGCTTTGCTTTTCTGTTCTTTCGTTGGAACCTTCATCCTGTGCTGTACAGTGCGTTATATCACCTTTCAGTTTTCCTGTATTCCTAATTGTGCGAGTGGCACACATGTGATTTAGTTTAAAAAGTAGTGATTTATGCTTATATTCTTTTTCGGTGGAAACTTCTTCCTGTTAGGAACAAGTTAAGGTTAGGTTTAGGTTAGGGTTAGGGTTAGGGGAGGGTTAGTGTTAGGGTTAGTGTTAGGGGGTTGGGTTAGGGTTAGGTTTCAGTTTAGGGATAGGGTTAGGGGCTTAGGGTTATGGTTAGGGTAATATCACTTTTCAGCTTTCCTGTTATAATAATTGAACAGGTGACACATATGTGAATTAGTTTACAAAGTTGTGCTTTGTGTTTCTGTTCATTCGATGGAAACGTGTACCTCTGCTCTACAGTTCGATATATGACTTTTCAGTTTTCCTGTTATAATTATTGAACAGGCGACACGTTTGTGAATTAGTTTACAAAGTTGTTCTTTTGCGCTTCTGTTCTTTCGATGGAAACTCTTTTCTGTGCCGCACAGTGCAGTAGATAACACTTTTCAGTTTTCCTGTATTCCTAATTGAGCGAACGACACACATGTGATTCCGCTTTAAAAGTAGTGCTTTGCTTTCCTGTTCTTTGTTGGAAACTTGTTCCTGTGCTGTACAGTGCGATATATAACTTTTCAGTTATCCTATATTCCTAATTGAGCGAGTGGCACACATGTAATTTAGTTTACAAAGTAGTGCTTTGTGTTTATGTTCTTTTGTTGGAAAGTTGTTCCTGTTAGGAACAAGTTAGCTTTAGGTTAGGTTACTGTTAGCGTTAGGGTAGGGTAAGGGTTAGGGTTAGGTTAGGTTATGGGTTAGGGTTAGGGTTAGGTTAGGGTTAGGGTTAGGTTAGGTTAGTGTTACGTTAGGGTTAGGTTAGGTTAGGCCAGGGTTAGGGTTAGGGTTAGGGTTAGGTTAGGTTAGGTTAGGGGCTTAGGTTAGGGTTATGGTTAGGTTAAGGTTATATCAGTTTTCAGTTTTCCTGTTATACTAATTGAACAGGCAACACGTATGTGAATTAGTTTACAAAGTTGTGCTTTGCGTTTCTGTTCTTTCGATGGAAACTTGTTTCTGTGCAGTACAGTGCGAGATAACACTTTTCAGTTTTCCTGTATTCCTAATGGAGCAAGCGACACAAATGTGATTCCGTTTAAATGTAGTGCTTTGCTTTTCTGTTCTTTCTTTGGAAACTTGTTCCTGTGCCGTCCAGTGAATTATATCACTTTTCAGTTTTCCTGTTATAATAATTGAACGGGCAACATGTATGTGAATTAGTTTACAAAGTTGTGCTTTGTGTTTCTGTTCTTTCAATGAAAACTTGTTTCTTTGCCATACATTTCGATATATCACATTTCAGTTTTGCTGTATTCCTAATTGAGCGAGCAACACACATATGATTTAGTTTACAAAGTATTGTTTTGCTTTTCTCTTCTTTCGTTCGAAACTTGTTCCTGTGCTGTACAGTGCAATATATCACTTTTCAGTTTCCTGTTATAATAATTGAAGGGGCGACACGTATGAAAATTAGTTTACAAAGTGGTGCTTTGTGTTTCTGTTCTTTCGATGGAAACTTGTTTCTGTGCAGTACAGTGCAAGATAACGCTTTTCAGTTTTCTTGTATTCCTAATGGAGCAAGGGACACACATATGATTCCATTTAAAAGTAGTGCTTTGCTTTTCTGTTCTTTCCTTGGAAACTTGTTCCTGTGCTGTTTGGTGTGATATATCACTTTTCAGTTTTCCTGTATTCCTAATTGAGCGAGAGACACAGATGTGAATTAGTTTAAAAAGTTGTGCTATGCTCTTCTGTTCTTTCGTTGGAAACTTTTTCCTGTGGTGTACAGTGCATTATATCACTTTTCAGTTTTCCTGTTATAATAATTGAACAGGCGACACATATGTGAATTAGTTTACAAAGTAGTGCTTTGCTCTTCTGTTCTTTCATTGGAAACTTGTTCCTGTGCGGTACAGTGCGATATATTACTTTTCAGTTTTCCTGTATTCCTAGTTGAATGAGTGACACACATGTGATATAGTTTACAATGTAGTTCTTTGCATTTATGTTCTTTCGTTGGAAATTTTTCCTGTTAGGAACAAGTTAGGGTTAGGGTTAGGTTTAGGGTTAGGTTTAGGGTTAGGGTAGGGTTAAGGTTTGGGTTAGGGTTAAGGTTAGGGGTTAGGGTTAGGCTTAGGGTTAGGGTTAGGTGTTAGGGTTAGTATTAGGTTTAGGGTTAGCGGGTTAGGGTTAGAGTTAGGGTTAGGGTTATATCTCTTTTCAGTTTTACTGTTATAATAATTGAACAGGCGACATGTATGTGAATTAGTTTACAATGTTGTGCTTTGCGTTTCTGTTCTTTCAATGGAAACTTGTTTCTGTGCAGTACAGTGCGAGATAACACTTTTCAGTTTTCCTGTATTCCTAATGGAGCAAGCGAAACACATGTGATTCCGTTTAAAAGTAGTGCTTTGCTTTTCTGTTCTTTCTTTCGAAACTTGTTCCTGTGCTGCACAGTGCGATATAACACTTTTCAGTTTTCCTGTATTTCTGATTGAGCGAGCGACACACATGTGATTTAGTTTACTAAGTAGTGCTTTGCTTTTCTGTTCTTTCCTTGGAAACTTGTTCCTCTGCTGTACAGTGTGATATATCACTTTTCAGGTTTCCTGTGTTCCTTATTGAGTGAGTGACACACATGTGATTTAGTTTACAAAGTAGTGCTTTGCGTTTATGTTCTTTTGTTGGAAACTTGTTCCTGTTAGGAACAAGTTAGCGTTAGGGTTAGGGTTAGGTTAGGGTTAGGGTTAGGGTTAGGGTTATATCCCTTTCAGTTTTCCTGTTATAATAATTGAACAGGCGACACGAATGTGAAGTAGTTTACAAAGTTGTGCTTTGCGTTTCTGTTCTTTCCATGGAAACTTGTTTCTGTGCCTTACAGTGCGAGATAACCCTTTTCATTTTTCCTGTATTCCTCATTTAGCGAGCGATACACATGTGATTCTGTTTAAAAGTAGTGCTTTACTTTTCTGTTTTTTTTTTTGTTTGAATCTTGTTCCTGTGCTGTACAGTGCGATATGTGAGCGAGCCACACACATGTGATTCAGTTTACAAAGTAGTGCTTTGTGTTTCGCTTCTTCTGTTGTAAACTTTTTTCTGTTCTGTACAGTGTGATATATCACTTTTCAGTTTTCCTGTTATAATAATTGAACGGGCGACATGGATGTGAATTAGTTTACAAAGTTGTGCTTTATGTTTGTTCTCTTTGATGGAAACATGTTTCTGTGCCGTACAGTGCGAGATAACACTTTTCAGTTTATCTGTATTCCTAATTGAGCGAGTGACACACATGTGTTTTAGTTTACAAAGTAGAGATTTGCGTTTATGTTTTTTTCATTGGAAACTTGTTCCTGTTAGGAGCAAGTTAGGGTTAGCGTTAGGTTTAGGTTTAGGTTAGGGTTAGGGTAGGGTTAGGTTAGGGTTAGGGTTAGGTTAAATTAATGTTTAGGTTAGGTTAGTGATTAGGTTTAATGTTAGGTCATGGTTAGAGCTTGAAGTTAGGGTTAGGGTTAGGTTTAGGTTTATATTACATTTCAGTTTTCCTGTTATAATAATTGAACAGGCGACACGTATGTGAATTAGTTTACAATGTTGTGCTTTGTGTTTCTGTTCTTTCGATGAAAACTTGTTTCTTTGCCGTACATTTCAATATATCACTTTTCAGTTTTTCTCTATTCCTCATTGAGCGAGCGACACACATGTGATTCCGTTTAAAAGTAGTGCTTTGCTCTTCTGTTCTTTTGTTGGAAATTTGTTCCTGTGCTGTACACTGCGATATATCACTATTCAGTTTTCCTGTATTCCTAATTGTGCGAGCGACACACATGTGATTTACTTTACAAAGTAGTGGTTTGCGTTTCTGTTCTTCTGTTGCAAACTTGTTTCTGTGCTGTACAGTGTGATATATCACTGTTTAGTTTTCCTGTTATAATAACTGAAAGGGCAACACGTATGTGAATTAGTTTACAAAGTTGTGCTTTGCGTTTCTGTTCTTTCTTATTTCTCTTTTTTTTTTGTAACCATGTTTATAGCAGCTTTATTTGTAATAGCCAGAACCTGGAAACAACCCAGATGTCCTTCAACGTAGGAGTGGGTATAGAAATTGTGGTATTTTTATACAAGTTAGGTTAGGGCTTTTGTTAGGGTTAGTGTTACGGTTAGTGTTAGGTTAGGTTAGGTTACAGGGTTAGTGTTACAGGGTTAGGGTTAGGTTAGGGTTAGGGTTAGGGGTTAGGGTTAGTGTTAGGGTTAGGGTTAGGGTTACAGGGTTAGGGTTACAGGATTAGGGTTAGGTTAGGGTTAGGGTTAGGGTTACAGGGTTAGGGTTACAGGGTTAGGTTGAGGGTTATATCACTTTTCAGTTTTCCTGTTATAATAATTGAGCAGGCGACACGTATGTGAATTAGTTTACAAAGTTGTGCTTTGCGTTTCTGTTCTTTCGATGGAAACTTGTTTCTGTGCCGTACAGTGCGAGATAACACTTTTCAGTTTTTATGTATTCTTTCGTTGGAAACATGTTCCTGTGCTGTATGGTGCGATATATCACTTTTCAGTTTTCCTGTATTCCTAATGGAACGGGAAACACACATGTGATTTAGTTTCCAAAGTTGTGCTTTGCCTTTCTGTTCTTTCATTGCAAACTTCTTTCTTTGCTCTAAAGTGGGAGATATCACTTTTCAGTTTTCCCGTATTCCTAATTGTACAGGCGACACACATGTTAATTAGTTTACAAAGTTGTGCTTTACATTTCTGTTCTTTCATTGGAAACTTGTTTCTTTGAGGTACAGTGCGAGATATACCTTTTCAGTTTTACTGTATTCCTAATTGTGCAGGCGACACACATGTTACTTAGTTTACAAAGTTGTGCTTTTCCTTTCTGTTCTTTTGTGGGAAACTTTTTTCTGTGAGGTACAGTGCGAGATATCACTTTTCAGTTTTCCTGTATTCCTAATTGAACGGGCGACACAGATGTGATTTATTTTCCAAAGCTCTGCTTTGTGTTTATGTTCTTTCATTGGAAACTTCTTTCTGTGCTCTAAAGTGGGAGATATCACTTTTCACTTTTCCTGTATTCCTAATTGAACGGACGACACACATGTTACCTAGTTTACAAAATTGTGCTTTACATTTCTGTTCTTTTGTTGGAAACTTCTTTCTGTGCACTACAGTGGGAGATATCACTTTTCAGTTTTCCTGTATTCCTAAGTCAATGGGAGACACACGTGTGATTTAGGTTCCAAAGATGTGCTTTTCCTTTCTGTTCTTTCATTGAAAACTTCTTTCTTTGCTCTAAAGTGGGAGATATCACTTTTCAGTTTTCCCGTATTCCTAATTGTACAGGCGACACACATGTTAATTAGTTTACAAAGTTGTGCTTTACATTTCTGTTCTTTCGTTGGAAACTTGTTTCTTTGAGGTACAGTGCGAGATATCATTTTTCAGTTTTCATGTAATCCTAATTGAACTGGCGACACACATGTGATTTGGTTACCAAAGTTGTGCTTTGCGTTTCTGTTCTTTCATTGGAAATTCTTTCTGTGCTCTAAAGTGGGAGATATCACTATTTAGTTTTCCTGTATTCCTAATAGAGCGGGTGACACACATGTGATTTAGTTTCCAAAGTTTTGCTTTGCGTTTCTGTTTTTTATTGGAATCTTCTTTCTCTGCTCTAAAGTGGGAGATATCACTTTTCAGTTTTCCTGTATTCCTAATAGTGCAGGCAACACACATGTTACTTAGTTTACAAAGTTGTTTTTTACATTTCTGTACTTTCGTTGGAATTTTCTTTCTGTGCTCTCAAGTGGGAGATCTGACGTTTCAGTTTTTCTGTGTTCCTAATGGAACAGGCGACACAAATGTGATTTAGTTTACAAAGTTTTGCTTAGCCTTTCTATTCTTTTGTTGGAAACTTGTTTCTATGCACTAGAGTTGGAAATATCACTTTTCAGTTTTCATGTATTCCTAATTGAACGGGCGACAGACATGTGATTTAGTTTCGAATGTTGTGCTTTGCGTTTATGTACTTTCATTGGGATCTACTTTCTGTGCACTAAAGTGGGAGGGGTTAGGGTTAGGGGTTAGGGTTAGGGTTAGGGTTAGGGTTAGGGTTAGGGTTAGGGTTAGGGTTAGGGTTAGTGTGAGGTTAGGGTTAGGGGTTAGGGTTAGGGTTAGGATATATAACTTTTCAGTTTTCCTGTTATAAGATTTGAACAGGCGACACATATGTGAATTAGTTTACAAAGTTGTGCTTTGCGTTTATGTTCTTTCGATGGAAACTTGTTTCTTTGCCATACAGCACGAGATAACAATTTTCAGTTTTCCTGTATTACCAATTGAGCTAGCGACACACATGTGATTTAGTTTACAAAGTAGTGCTTTGCTTTTCTGTTCTTTTGTTCGAAACTTGTTCCTGTGCTGTACAGTGCAATATATCACTTTTCAGTTTTCCTGTTATATTAATTGAACGGGGGACACATATGGGAATTAGGTTAGAAAGTTGTGCTTTGTATTTCTGTTCTTTCGATGGAAACTTGTTTCCATGCCGTACAGTGCAAGATAACACTTGTCAGTTTTCCTGTATTCCTAAGTGAACGAGCAACTCTCATGTGATTCTGTTTAAAAGTAGTCCTTTGCTTTTCTCTTCTTTTGTTCGAAAATTGTTCCTGTGTTGTACAGTCACGATATATCACATTTCAGCTTTCCTGTATTGCTAATTGAGCGAGTGACACACAAGTGATTTAGTTTACAAAGTAGTGCTTTGCTTTTATGTTCATTTGGTGTTAGGAACAAGTTAGGGTTAGGGTTAGGGTTAGGAATAGGGTTAGGGTTAGGGTTATATCACTTTTCAGTTTTCCTGTTATAATAATTGAACAGGCGACAGGTATGTGAATTAGTTTACAAAGTTGTGCTTTATGCTTCTGTTCTTCTTCGATGAAAACTTGTTTCTTTGCTGTAAAGTTTGACATATCACTTTTCAGCTTTCCTGTACTCCTAATTGAGCGAGTGACACACATGTGATTTAGTTTACAAACTAGTGCTTTGCGTTTATATTCTTTAGTTGGATACTTGTTACTGTTAGGAACAAGTTAGTGTTATGGTAAGGGTTATGGTTAGGGTTAGGGTAGGGTTAGGGTAGGGTTAGGGTTACGGTTAGGGTTAGGATTAGGGTTAGGGTTAGGGTGGCGGGGTTAGGTTAGGGTTAGGTTTAGGTTAGGGTTATATCACTTTTCAGTTTTCCTGTTAAAATAATTGAACAAGTGACACATATGTGAATTAGTTTACAAAGTTGTGCTTTGCTTCTGTTCTTTTCGATGAAAAATTGTTTCTTTGCTGTAAAGTTCGATATATCACTTTTCAGTTTTCCTGTAGTCCTAATTGAGCAAGCCACAAACATGTGATCTAGTTTACAAAGTACTGCTTTGTGTTTCTGTTCTTCTGTTGGAAATTTGTTCCTGTGCTGTACAGTGTGATATATCACTTTTCAGTTTTCCTGTATTCCTAATTGAGCGAGTGACACACATGTGATTTAGTTTACAAAGTAGTGCTTTGCGTTTATGTTCCTTCTTTGGAAAATTTTTCCTGTTAGGTATAAGTTAGCGTTAGGGTTAGGGTTAGAGTTAGGGTAGGGTTACGCTTAGGGTTAGGGTTAGGGTTAGATGGTTAGGGTTAGGGTTAGTGTTAGGGTTAGGGTTAGAGGTTGAGGGTGAGGGTTAGGGTTAGGGTTAGGGTTAGGGTTAGGGGTCAGGGTCAGGGTCAGGATCGGGGTCAGGGTCAGGGACAGGGTTAGCGTTATGGGGGATAAGGGTTAGGGTTAGGGGTTAGGGTTAGGGTTATGGTTAGGAGTTAAAGTCATGGTTAGGGTTAGGGTTAGGGGGTTAGGGTTAGGGTTAGGGTTAGGGTTAGGAGGTTAGGGTTAGGGTTAGGGTTAGGGTTAGGGTTAGGTTAGGGGTTAGGGTTCTGGGTTAGGGTTAGGCTTATGGTTAGGGTTAGGGTTAGGAGGTTAGGGTTAGGGTTAGGGGGTTAGGGTTAGAGTAAGGGTCAGGTCAGGTCAGGTCAGGGTCAGGTTTAGGGTTAGGGCTAGTGCTAGGGCTAGGGCTGAGGCTGGGGCTGGGGCTGGAGGCTAGGGGCTGGAGCTAGGGGCTAGGGGCTAGGGGCTGGGGCTAGGGGGCTGGAGGCTAGAGCTGGGGTTGGGGCTATTGGGCTAGGACTAGGACTATGGCTAGGGGCTGGGGCTAGGGCTAGGGGGCTAGGGCTGTGGCTAGGGGGATGGGGCTATGGGGCTAGGGCTAGGGCTGAGGCTAGGGGGCTAGGGGGCTAGGGCTGGGGCTAGAGTTAGGGCTAGGGCTAGGGGGCTAGGGCTTGGGCTAGGGGCTGGGGCTGGGGCTAGGGGCTTAGTGCTGGGGGGCTGGGACTAGGCTGGGACTAGGGGCTAGGGCTGGGGGGCTAGAATGCTAGGGGGCTAGGAGGCTAGGGATAGGGGCTAGGGCTGGCCTGGGGCTAGGGCAAGGGGCTAAGGATAGCGGGCTAGGGCTAGGGTTAGGGTAAGGGGTTAGGGTTATGGTTAGGGGGTCAAGGGTTAGGGTCAAGGGTCCTGGCCAGGGCCGGTGTCAAGGCCAGGATCAGAGCCACCAGGGCCAGGGCCAGGGCTGCCAGGGCCAGGGCCAGGGCTGTCAGGGTCAGTTTCAGTGCTGTCAGAGTCAGGGTCAGGGCTGTCAGGGTTAGGGTTAGGTGTTAGGGGTTAGGTTTAGGGTTAGTGTTAGTGTTAGGTTAGGGTTAGAGGGTTAGGTTTAGGGTTAGAGGGTTATGGTTAGGCTTAGGGTTAGGGTTAGGGTTAGGGGGTAGGGTTAGGGGTTAGAGGTTAGGGGTTAGGCTAGGGTTAGGTTAGGGTTAGGTTAGGGTTAGGGTTAGGATTATATCACTTTTCAGTTTTTCTGTTAAAATAATTGAACAAGCGACACATATGTGAATTAGTTTACAAAGTTTTGCTTTGCATTTCTGTTCTTTCGATGAAAAATTGTTTCTTTGATGTAAAGTTCGATATATCACTTTTCAGTTTTCCTGTAGTCCAAATTGAGCGAGCCACAAAAATGTGATCCAGTTTACAAAGTATTGCTTTGCGTTTCTGTTCTTCTGTTGGAAATTTGTTCCTGTGCTGTACAGTGTGATATATCACTTTTCAGTTTTCCTGTATTCCGAATTGAGCGAGTGACACACATGTGATTTAGTTTACAAAGTAGTGCTTTGCGTTTATGTTCCTTCTTTGGAAAATGTTTTCCTGTTAGGAATAAGTTAGCGTTATGGTTAGGGTTATGGTTAGGTTAGGTTAGGGTTAGGGTTAGGGTTAGGTAGGGTTACGCTTAGGGTTAGGGTTAGGGTTAGATGGTTAGGGTTAGGTTTAGGTTAGGTTAGGGTTAGGGTTAGAGGTTAGGGTTAGGATTAGGGTTAGTGTTAGGAGTCAGGTCAGGGGTCAGGATCAGGGGTCAGGTCAGGGTTAGGGTTAGGGGGTTAGGGTTAGGATTAGGGGTTAAGGTTAGGTTAGGATTAGGAGTTAAAGTCATGGTTAGGCTTAGCGTTGGGGTTAGGGTTAGGGTTAGGGTTAGGGTTAGTGTTATGGTTAGGAGTTAAAGTCATGGTTAGGGGTTAGGGTTAGGGGGTTAGGTTTAGGGTTAGGGTTAGGGTTAGGGTTAGGAATAGGGTTAGGGTTAGGGTTATATCACTTTTCAGTTTTCCTGTTATAATAATTGAACAGGCGACAGGTATGTGAATTAGTTTACAAAGTTGTGCTTTTATGCTTCTGTTCTTTCGATGAAAACTTGTTTCTTTGCTGTAAAGTTTGACATATCACTTTTCAGCTTTCCTGTACTCCTAATTGAGCGAGTGACACACATGTGATTTAGTTTACAAACTAGTGCTTTGCGTTTATATTCTTTAGTTGGATACTTGTTACTGTTAGGAACAAGTTAGTGTTATGGTAAGGGTTAAGGTTAGGGTTAGGGTAGGGTAAGGGGTAGGGTTAGGGTTACGGGTTAGGGTTAGGATTAGGGTTAGGGTTAGGGTGACGGGGTTAGGGTTAGGGTTAGGGTTAGGGTTAGGGTTATATCACTTTTCAGTTTTCCTGTTAAAATAATTGAACAAGTGACACATATGTGAATTAGTTTACAAAGTTGTGCTTTGCGTTTCTGTTCTTTCGATGAAAAATTGTTTCTTTGCTGTAAAGTTTGATATATCACTTTTCAGTTTTCCTGTAGTCCTAATTGAGCAAGCCACAAACATGTGATCTAGTTTACAAAGTACTGCTTTGTGTTTCTGTTCTTCTGTTGGAAATTTGTTCCTGTGCTGTACAGTGTGATATATCACTTTTCAGTTTTCCTGTATTCCTAATTGAGCGAGTGACACACATGTGATTTAGTTTACAAAGTAGTGCTTTGCGTTTATGTTCCTTCTTTGGAAAATTTTTCCTGTTAGGTATAAGTTAGCGTTAGGGTTAGGGTTAGAGTTAGGGTAGGGTTACGCTTAGGGTTAGGGTTAGGGTTAGATGGTTAGGGTTAGGGTTAGTGTTAGGGTTAGGGTTAGGGTTAGGTTTAGGGTTAGAGGCTGAGGGTGAGGGGTTAGGGTTAGGGTTAGGGTCAGGGTCAGGATCGTCAGGGTCAGGATCGGGGGATCAGGGTCAGGGACAGGGTTAGCGTTATGGGGGATAAGGGTTAGGGTTAGGGTTAGGGTTAGGTTAGGGTTAGGAGTTAAAGTCATGGTTAGGGTTAGGGTTAGGGGTTAGGGTTAGGGTTAGGGTTAGGGTTAGGTTAGGGTTAGGAGGTTAGGTTAGGAGTTAGGGTTAGGGTTAGGGTTAGGCTTAGGCTTAGGAGGTTAGGGTTCTGGTTAGGGTTAGGGTTAGGGTTATGGTTAGGGTTAGGGTTAGGAGGTTAGGGTTAGGGTTAGGGGTTAGGGTTAGAGTAAGGTCAGGGTCAGGGTCAGGGTCAGGTCAGGGTCAGGTTTAGGGTTAGGGCTAGTGCTAGGCTAGGGCTGGGGCTGGGGCTGGGGCTGGAGGCTAGGGCTGGAGCTAGGGGCTAGGGCTAGGGCTAGGGCTAGGGGGCTAGGAGGCTAGAGCTGGGGTTGGGGGCTATTGGGCTAGGACTAGGACTATGGCTAGGGGCTAGGCTAGGGGCTAGGGGCTAGGGCTGTGGCTAGGGGGATGGGGCTATGGGGCTAGGGCTAGGGCTGAGGCTAGGGGGCTAGGGGGCTAGGGCTGGGGCTAGAGTTAGGGCTAGGGCTAGGGGGCTAGGGCTTGGGCTAGGGGCTAGGGCTGGGGCTAGGGGCTTAGTGCTAGGGGGCTAGGACTAGGGCTGGGACTAGGGGCTAGGGGCTAGGGGGCTAGAATGCTAGGGGCTGGGAGGCTAGGGCTGGGGGCTAGGGCTAGGGGCTGGGGGGCTGGGCAAGGGGGCTAAGGATAGCGGGCTAGGGCTAGGGTTAGGGTAAGGGGTTAGGGTTATGGTTAGGGGGTCAAGGGTTAGGGTCAAGGGTCCTGGCCAGGGCCGGTGTCAAGGCCAGGACCAGAGCCACCAGGGCCAGGGCCAGGGCTGCCAGGGCCAGGGCCAGGGCCAGGGCTGTCAGGGTCAGGCCAGGGCTGTCAGGGTCAGTTTCAGTGCTGTCAGAGTCAGGGTCAGGGCTGTCAGGGTTAGGGTTAGGTGTTAGGGGTTAGGTTTAGGGTTAGTGTTAGTGTTAGGGTTAGGGTTAGAGGGTTAGGTTTAGGGTTAGAGGGTTATGGTTAGGCTTAGGGTTAGGGTTAGGGTTAGGGGGGTAGGGTTAGGGGTTAGGGGTTAGGGGTTAGGGCTAGGGTTAGGTTAGGTTAGGGTTAGGGTTTAGGTTAGGATTATATCACTTTTCAGTTTTTCTGTTAAAATAATTGAACAAGCGACACATATGTGAATTAGTTTACAAAGTTTTGCTTTGCATTTCTGTTCTTTTCGATGAAAAATTGTTTCTTTGATGTAAAGTTCGATATATCACTTTTCAGTTTTCCTGTAGTCCAAATTGAGCGAGCCACAAAAATGTGATCCAGTTTACAAAGTATTGCTTTGCGTTTCTGTTCTTCTGTTGGAAATTTGTTCCTGTGCTGTACAGTGTGATATATCACTTTTCAGTTTTCCTGTATTCGAATTGAGCGAGTGACACACATGTGATTTAGTTTACAAAGTAGTGCTTTGCGTTTATGTTCCTTCTTTGGAAAATTTTCCTGTTAGGAATAAGTTAGCGTTATGGTTAGGGTTATGGTTAGGGTTAGGGTTAGGGTTAGGGTTAGGGTTAGGGTAGGGTTACGCTTAGGTTAGGTTAGGGTTAGATGGTTAGGGTTAGGTTTAGGGTTAGGGTTAGGGTTAGGGTTAGAGGGTTAGG